>QRFJ01000616.1:788828-871328 GCA_006176705.1 Cocos nucifera
GTGGTTGAAGGTTTGAATATTATTTCGTTAAAATGATGGATGAAAACATAAATAAAAGTGGGCATCGTAGGATGATGATCGAACTGTCTTTTCACGACATCATGGAGAAGATTTCTAGCAGACACCACTAAAATTCAGATAACATCTGATAAAACAAATGAAGCATCATCATCATTATTTTTGGGTGAATTACACCTTGATGCATGGCATCTATTCTGCGGCTCAATTTTGGGGCAATTACATGCCGCTTGAACAATGGAGATGTAAAAGTTGCGTTAAGGTCAGCTGAGCGGTTATTCATCAGTGAGATTGCACTCTTTACCGCATCTCCGCAAAGATTTCATTAGATTTCGTAATGTAGCGACCGGTCCCCATGCGTCACCGCATTCCCGTCAATATCTCAGGAACACCATAGCTGCTCTTGCTGTAATACTCCACTTGTGGGAATTAAAAGGGCAAGACACTTCGGTTTATTCTTTCCTAGGTGAATCCTGAACTTGACGTCCACCATCGATTGATTGGTTTAAAGATGGTGGAACATAGAAGAGGATGCGTGAAAAGTATCAAGCTTGTAGGTGGAGGATTGGCTAAAGAGCAGAATGCTACCTCGTTTTGTAACAGAATGAAATGCAGGAATCTTCTTCTAATGCAGGGAGGAGAACGAGTAAAGGTGATGTTTAGCAAGCCTTTGTTTCCGTCGTAACAGTGCAAGAGCTTTAGAATCATGGTTGAGCTTAAAGTTGCAATAATTTAAGAAGATTATGTCGAGCACTAGGACCGTAAATGCAACTTTTGGCGTAGAATGTTCATAATATATTGCAAATCTTAAGCATATTCCTTCACCCTCCAGCCTCACTGGCAGCTGAAAACGTTGATGTAAAAAGGCCCTGGCACAATTTTTGTGAATAAGCATCCTTTCAGCACCTGACACCAGGATCTGAACAGTGTCTTTACCCTCAGCTAGCTTAGCATCTCCAACTTATCACCACTTGATCACTTCTAAACAAATCCTGGTGCACCGATAGCACGCGTCAACAGCCAAATAATCGACACCACTTACATTACATGGTTCCCAGCAGAAATTCGTCCTGTTACCAAATGACCTGATAAAGGTAATAATGTACAAACGATAAATGATCAGGAACCATCTTATACATATGGAAACAAATTTTAGAATGATTTGCAAAAGAAAATCCATCTTAATCAGAGCTAGTAAAGGCCATTAAAAATGTGTGCAGTGATCATCAAGCACCACAACCGACATCCCAGATTGGCAGTCTGTGTTCCCAACATAAATGGGGGCCATTGAAAGGTTTCAGCATGACAAAACAATACCACATACAATGCAAACCACAATTCTGAAGTTGGACCAGTTTGCTTTCAATATTGCATCATTAAGCTAACCAGGACCAACTTTGGGAATGTCATAATGCTCACTGAGATTTGCCAGATACTCATTGAATCCCTGAATCCGGTCACGATGTGATTTGTTGGCAGTCTTAGCCAGCCTATGCATGTTGATTTTCTCCCTCTGTTCCATATACCGTCTCTCAGCTGGTGTAAGGTGAACGTCACAGGCAGGTGTATGTCCATCCCCGAGCTTATCAGCTTCAGTCATGTCTTCGGTCGGATCAGTTGATACTCCTGAACTTCCACCTGAAAATTCACAAACATGGGAAAAATGTTGCCAGGTCATTTAGCAAAGGCATTAGGCAGTAGTAGTACAGCAAATCAGCAGCAATTGGCCTTGTGGAGTGTAAAACAGTGGAAATCCATCCATATTTGATTTTGATTTGCAAATCCATTGTTGTCCTTAAAAGCCTTTGGTAAACTATGAAGAAAAAGATAATATCATATTAGTTCCCTTAAAGAGATTCTATCATGTACGATATAGTAACAGCAACCTGCTGGAGGCTCATGATTTTCAGTTTGGGATTCGCGGTCATAATGGTCCTTGCGCTTCTTTTTCTTCTTTATCCCACCTGTCTTGACGTCTAATGCTTTTCCTTTCAGCTTAAGCTTCCCACCGACAACATTCTCATATGCAGACATTTACCTACTAAAAGGAAGAACAAGGAATTCAATCTAATAAATAATAATATGCTTTGAATATGATAGAATGCAAAGTACATAATATGAAATAAAACTATAGGAATGACATGACAAATGAAAAAGAGATTCCAACTATCAAGGTTCATATTCTTCTTCTCTTCCCCTCTTCACTTAACCTATCTCCTATTGAGCTTCCATGTTTACCTCCAACAAAGAGAGCTTCCATACCTTCCAAAAAGCAAAACTAGAAAGTCCAACAATTACTTTTTTACAAGAACATAAAACATATGCAAAAGAATATCATCATTTTTATGAGAAGAGTAAGGAATATCTAATGAATGGCAGGTTCACATGATGGATTCAATGGGGAAGGAGTATGTGATGGAAGGTTATGCTCTCATAAAATGGTTGGGTGTCTGGATGAATAGACATACATCTTAGCTTATTTACTTTCTTGCTTCTCTCTCTAAAATATTCATAAATTATTAAAAAGATGCATTAACTAAAGAAAAGTGAATTCTTACAAAAACATCCCATTAGTCTATCAAATATTCAAATAGGGAAAAGAATATCTAACGAATGGTAGGTTCACAACTTCACATTATGGACTCAATAGGGAAGGGGTATATGATGGAAGGTTAGATATCATAAACTGGTTAAGTGTTTGTTTGAATGAACATACTTCTTAGCTTATTTAATTTTATCTAGTTTTCTTGATTCCCTCTCTAAAATATTCATAAAAATGTGTACCAATGCATGAGACTCCCTCTGCCAAGGTCTAGGAAGGGTCAAATGCATGCAACCTTACCCCATGTGCAAAAAAGAAGTTTTTGTGTTTCAAGCCTAGGACAACCAAGTCATGATGGAGCAATCTAACCATTACACCAAGCCCACCCTCTCTCTCTCTCTCTCTCTCTCTCTCTAAAATATTCATAAATTGTTAAAATTGATGTATTCACTGAAGAAGAGTCAATTCTTACAAATAATTTTATGTAGACTCCCAACTTCTAATTCTGCACTCATGTTTCTTTGTTTATAGTTTAATGCTATGCGTGCAAATGTGGCAAAAGGAAGGATAATCTATCATTATTTTGTATGGCATGTATAATATTGCAGGACTACCCTTTAGTAACAGGCCACAGTCAAATAAGTAGCTCAAGTAGTTGGAGGCCCTTAAGCACCTAACCGTGCGACCAGGACCTAAGTGTCCAAGCATGCACATAATCTCATTTAATTTTCTGCTTCTCTGTCTAAAATATCCATAAAAAAGTATCACAGTGCATAAGGCTTCCACCATGTCTGCGAGGTCTAGGGAGATTAGACGGACACAGCCTTAACCCACATGCAAGGAGAATGTTTTTGTGTTTCAAACTTATGACACCCAAATCACAATGGAGCAATCTAACCATTGTGCCAACGCCTGCTCTCTCTCTCTAAAATATTCATAAATTATTAAAATGGGTGTATGCACTAAAGAAGAGTGAAGACTTAGAAATAATTTTATGTCGGACACCCAACTCCTAATTCTGCACTGTTGTGTTTCTCCATTTATATTCTATTCCTATGAGTACAAATGTGGCAAAAGGAGGGATTATCTATCATTATTTTGCATGGCATATATAATATTGCAGGTCTACCTTTTGTAACAAGCCACAGTCAAATAAGTTGCTCTAGTAGTAGCAGGCCCTTAAGCACCCAACTGTGCAACCAGGTCCTAACCTTAGTGTCCAAGTAGCTAAGTTACTTAGAACTGTTGAAAGCAACAGGCATTTAAGTGGCACCACCTTTAACAACGTTTTATAAAATTAAAGTGGTCTCCAAGTCTCTAATGATAATTTGATCAACATAAGTTCCTTGGGAGGGATGGTTTCCAGCAAAACATTCTAAGATGATTATAAAGAATTGAAGTTACTATTTATAATTATCCTTGATGGCTAAGAAGAAAGAAAACTCTATCAAACAAAGAAGAAAACTCAATTCCTAGAGTAGAGTTTGGTTGTGGAATGGGGAAATGACTCTCTAAGAAATTATAATAAACAAGTGCTTAAGAAGTTGGTGCAGGAGGAGGTCCCTATAAAGAAGCAAGTGCAACAACCTAAGGTACAAGTTTCGTGCTACTAAAGAACAGGATCATTCTTATTTATACGTAAACATTGCCTAGCATACATAAACAACAATCATCAATTCTTGTCTTATCTATCTACTTTCAGCTTTGTGATCTAATATCATCATTCCTTGCTCTTTCTTAAATTTACTACACGTTCACCGCAAAATCCTCAAATCTATCACATTCATCTTGTTTGCTCGGACCTTCTTCATTGCCCAAGATCTCAAACTATATACCCATGCAAATATTATTGGCAGCTTTTATAGAATGTTTTTCCTAAAATTAATAAGGAATCGGTCAGTAATGTAACATCCAAAAAATCACTTCTCTAATTTACCTACCTAATGCTAATTCTGCTAACTACCTCTTCATCTATCTTCCATTATTAGATACAATGAATTTTTAGTTTGATAAAATAATTGTTGGGTTATCTCTAGACAATCAATTTTGTAGCGGTGGAAATGAGCCAGGCTGCTCGTGGCCCGGCCTATTTTGGCCTGGCTTGGCTCGGCTTATTTATCTAATTAAGCCATGCTTAGACCAAATGATGGGCCTTTTTATTTAAACAGGCTTGGCCTATTTATGTTTGGCCTGGCTCGTGAGCCTGATAGGCCAGCCTGTATAATTAATTATATATAAAATATATATTTTAAATATAATTTATATCATATAATTATATATAAAATTTTTATATAGTTTCATTAGGCTTGGCCTGGTAGGCTAACAAGCCAAGCCAGGTCTTGTTAATTTTATAAATAAATCAGGCCAAGTTTAATTTTTTAGCCTGTCATAGGCCACAAGCCAGGCTCAGGCTAGTAATTTTTATAATAGGCCTGACCTTTTAAAGTCTTGGCCTGGCTCGGTCTGGCTCATTTCCACCCCTAAATTTTGAGAAGGGTCTTATTTTTGTTTCTACCCAATACAACCGACAAGGATATATCTGAACAACAAACAATTGCTGAGCGACCAGCATGTGTGACACAGGTATACCAATGCCACTATATCAATTCAGATTTATCCCAAAAACAAACCATTACTTTCCCCAGCCCGTGTTTGCATTTCTGATTGTCAAAAACTGTTGTTATGTAATCACACTCTCAGACCCCTACCCTTTACATTAGAAAATCCTCTCCTAATCTTCCCCCCTATTGTTGGTCATATCTCTCACTGAACAGGTCCCTCATCCTAATAACACAATCTACTTGGAGTGTACTGGAATTCTTTGCTTATACCATGGTTTTCTAGTGCAGACTATAGGGGTTTTCTTTATTCTCACTGGGATGGAAAATACTATTTTTGCTCTTGATGGAAGCACATTTTTCCCCTTTTTAACTCCACATGTTCTCTCTCATGCTATAGCTTCAACATCCCACTACTTGGTGACTTCATGACTTGAAATAATGTCAATGTCATCATCTTCTTTTTGAAAGTGACCACTAATATGTATGTGACAAATCACACATGGATATCACTGAGACTGCTGAGTCCTCTCTACTCCAGCGTCATTTGACGCCATGTACCTCTTCCATCCTCTGCTTCCCTAGTTGTTCATGCAACATTTTTATGATCCTCTTTCTTTAATAGAACCGTTCCCCCTACATTACCTCTCACGTGACCAAGTATCACTGATACTCGTCAAGATCATCCAATCCTTGAGCCCTTCTGATATCCAATCAGCTCAACCCCTTTTGAGCTCTTTCTATGTCCATCCTAATATCCCTCCAACCATGAGTTCCTTGGATTTACTTTGTCTTTTAAGGTCAGTAACCGACCAAGGATTCACCTAATATCACCTTCTCTAATGCACACCATTAATAGCATATCCTATTTCACCAACATGATAGTCTTGTAATCCCCTCCATATCCCAATTCCAAGCACACATTGCATCTTAATTTTTACTAAACGTATATAAAGTAACGTTATTTCGACCATCAACTCAAAGTGGAAGTCTTTAAACACTTTTGCTATTTCTTCAATCTAGACTAACAAGAGCCCCGCACTACATAGCGGACTTGATCAAAATATGAAAGAAATAGCATAAATAATTATAATTTTTTTTAAATCAAAATATGCATGATATACTATATTGTTTTAGAAAATTACACCATCGTCAATTCTTTTCAAAACTCTTTTCTTCACTTGTATTGAAAATCAAAAAATAATAATTACATTATTATATTATAAACTTGCATGTGTATCATAATTAAATAAAATAATTATTATAGCAAAAAAAATAAATTGCTTAAAATTAAATTATCTTGGATGCATTTTTTTCTCGCTGCTCCACCACCCCATCTTTCTTCCCCTTCTCATCACCACTTTTCCTATCCGTTTCCTCGCCGGATCCCGATCCCCTTTCTTTGTTTGGAGAATGCATTGGTGCTCTTTTTTCCCGCTCATTTCCTCCCTTAAGATGGTACATCAGAGGATACTGTGCTCGGTGCCGCCCACTACTCATCCCTCCGACGAGTGCCAAGGTTGTTCATCCCTATTATGTTGCAACCGGAGATCATAATGGCTGCTCTCAAGGTTGTTTTCTCTATGCTCATTTCGGACTAATTACTCTGTGCTCCGATCGATGTCTACATCCTAACCTCCAACCGAATACATTCAAAGTAAATTTCACCTTCACCATCTATAATTTTTAACCTTTTTTCACATTCTTTTACTTATCATTCTTCCTTTCCTTTCTTTTTCATTTATTTTTGCATTCCAATCCAAATCCTAATCTTCTTCTCACCTTCTCCACAGTTTATTTTTTCTATTTTTCTTCCTTTTTCCAACGTCTGCTCCAATTCCACCTTCAAAACTTTAACCCTAACCCGAGCCTCGACTCTAAACCAAACCCAAACCCTAACCCTAGCTCTAATTTGACCCCTAACCCTGTATAGTAAAAAGAAAAAAAAATACCACCTACCTCCATCATGCCTCCACCGAAAAAGCCACCTGCCGGTGATCCCCATCAGATAAGCCCCACATTGTTGTCATGAGATCGGAGCCCCATAAATTGAAATTTTTTTTATAGTTGTTCGATCAAAAATCTCCAAACCCTACAAAATATCATGCTTCTACCCAGATTAAGCTCTCAAAACCTCAAGTGACCAACTCACACCGCCACAGCTCGCACAAAATCCCATATAGTTCAGAAAAAAAAAAAAAAAAACAATCGGAACCTAAGAAACCTCTTTAATCTCTCTCAAGTACTCTCGTTTCCCATAGATCTATGAAAAAGATATTGAAATGATTAAAAAAGTGGCCAAAAGAACAAAAAAAGAAAAAAAAATCATTTATGTGGGAAAAAATCTTCTTCTTAAATTTTTTCATTCTTTCCTTTGTTTTCATTGATTTTTCCTTATGTTTTTCCCATTTTTTCTGAATTTCTCCCGTCCTCAGGAGTCCCAACCGCGTGGGAGGCTTGGAGTGAGATGATGGCTGGGGTTTGGAGTTGGGTGTTTGCTTTCTTTTTCATATTGATTGATAATATATTTATATCCTCTACCTCTAGACTCTTATATAAAACTACCAACACATAACCCTAGCTATTATCTAAATTTCCCTATTCCACCGCTCCAAGCCTTCTACCGTCCCACCCGACTGAGAATTAAGAATGAAAAAAACAGAGGAATCACAGAGGGGAACAGGAAAAATCAATGAAAACAAACGAAAAAAGGGAGAAAAAAATAGAAGATAAAAGCTTTTCCCTAATTTCACATCTTTTTCTTTCTTTTTTCGGATGTGTGGGAAGGAGAGCACCTGAGGGAGATCGGAGGAGCTTCTTAGGTTTTGATTAGGATTTTTTTCAAAAAAAAAAAAAAAAAAGGAAAACAAAGGAAAGATGGAAAAAAATTTAAAAAATTAAAAGGTAAGATACATGGATTGATTATAATTTTTTTTTTTCGTGGGAAGGAAAGCTCGAAGGGTTTCTTAGATTCCGGTTGGATTTTTTTCTATGAGATTTTGCTTTTTTTTTTTATTTTTATTTTTTTTTCTTTTTCAGAGATATATAGGAAGGAAACACCTAAGGGAGGTCGGAGAGAAAGGCCGACGTCGGTGACGATGGGGAGGAAGGCTACGACAGAGACCGGTGGGAGGAAGCGACGAGGAGAGCAGGACGAGATCGGCGTCTTTCCCCTCTTGTGGGAAGAAAAGCACCTGAGGGAGATTGGAGCGGGGAAGAGGCAAGCGGCCACTCGCTCTCACGAAGATTCTAGAGGACTAGAGAAGGATTCATCGAAAAAATAAAAAAATGTTGAGATTCTTTCTAGAGGTCGATACGTGGCGCACTGGGAGAGCTCTGAACTCCCCATTGTATGGATGCTGCCTGCTCTACTGAAACTGAACAACTTAAGAGCACCATCAAAGTACATAACGGATTTAAACAATCATGTATTTTTATTATTTTATTTTTTTAAAATAGTTAATCCATTTGAAAGTTGTTGGTGCAGAATCTAATCGACGTCGGATCGAGCTGGAGCTGAGAGAGACGAGGTCGCCGCCGATGATCTGCAAAACAAAGTCCCGCCTGGAGTCGGTGGTGGTGGCTTCGGTAGGACCCTCCGACGATCAAGTCAGCTCTTCTGGCCAACAGAAATAGAGTGCTCAGGCAAGAGAAGTGAGCTTCCAAAAAACATATCTAGAAGGTCCCTTTTTATAGGCGGAGCTTTGATGGTGACAGCCGCAGCCGTCTAGTAGCAGACCGCTCGGAGCCGCATGAAGTTCGGTACGGAGGGGAAGATGTCGTCAGATTGATAGTGACAGCCATACTGTCATATTGTGGGCTGCGTGAGGCTTCTTATGGAGGGAGAGGTGCTGTCAGGCTGATGGCGACTGTTCATCGAGATTTAATAGCCGTAGTTCGGAGGAAGCAAGCATTGGTCGGTGAAGAGCTTCGTCATACATTAATTCTAGTGGAGTTCGAACTCCTAAGGGAATACGTCTGGAGGGGATCATCCGGGAGGAGTTCGACCGAAGGGGATGTTCGGAAGGAGTTCAGCCCCTGGAAGGGTTCGGCCGAAAGATAAGTTCGAAAGGAGTTCAGCTCCTGGGAGAGTTCGGCTCCTGGAGGAGTCCGATTGAAGGAGTTCGGCTAAGGCTCGTCCACTGAGGAGTTCGACTAAGGCTCGTCCACTGAGGAATTCGACTAAGACTCGGCCGCTGAAGCTCTTCCATGACTACCGGTTGCATTAGACTGAGCATTAGACTGGACTTCGACGAAAGCGGGATTTATCCCCAATAATAGTCCCCCCACTCCCGAGTTTAAAATTCGAAGGGAGTACCAAAACAGACGACTGCCGAAGTTTTTTTTCGGACTTTGCATCCGTTGAAGTGAAGCTCGGAAGAGATTTTATCTTCAGCCAAAGTTGAAGTTAAAGTTAAGGCTCGGGGGAGATCTCATCTCCAGCCGAGGTTAAAGTTGAAATTAAGGCTCGAGGGAGATCTCATCTCCAGCCGAGGTTGAAGTTGAAATTGAGGCTCGGGGGAATCTCATCTCCAGTCGAGATTGAAGGAGATCTCATTTCTTATAGAAGCTCGGGGGAGATCTTATCTCCAGCAGCCGAGGTCGAAGGTTGAGCTCGGGAGAGATCTTATCTCCATCGACCGAGGTTGAAGGTAAAGCTCGGGAGAGATTTTATCTCCAGCAGCCAAGGTTGAAGGTTGGGCTCGGGGGAGATCTTATCTCCAACAACCGAGGTTGAAACTCGGGGGAGATCTTTATCTCTTGCAGCCGAAGTTGGCTCGGTCGCTCGAGAGAGATCTTATCTCCAGCAGTCGAGGTTGAAGCTCGGAGGAGATCTTATCTCCTGCAGCGAGGTTGAAGGTAAAGCTTGGGGGAGATCTTATCTCCGACAGCCGAGGTTTGAAGGTAAAGCTCGAGAGAGATCTTATCTCCAATAGTCGAGGTTGAAGGTTGAGCTCGGGGGAGATCTTATTTCCTGCAGCCGAGGTTGGCTCGGTCGCTCAAGAGAGATCTTATCTCTAACCAAGGTTGACTCGGTCGCTCGAAAGAGATCTTATCTCTGGCCGAGATTGAAGCTCGAGGGAAGATCTTATCTCCTGCAGTCGAGGTTGGCTCGATCGCTCGGGAGAGATCTTATCTCTAGCCGAGGTTAACTCGATTTGCTCGGAAGAGATCTTATCTCTGGCCGAGGTTGAAGCTCGGAGGAGATCTTATCTCAGTAGACTGAGGTCTTGACTCAGTCGCTCGGGAGAGATCTTATCTCTAGTCGAGGTTCGGAGAGATCTTATCTCTCGAGGTTGTCGCTCGGAAGAGATCTTATCTCTGACCGAGGTTGAAGTCGCCTCTGGGGAGAGATCTTATCTTCTCCGAGGTGCTTAGTCGAGAGATCTTATGGTTGGCCGAAGTTGTCGCTCGAAAGAGATCTTATTCTCTAGCCGAGGTTGACTCGATCGCTCGGAAGAGATCTTATCTTTGGCCGAGATTGAAGCTCGAGAGAGATCTTATCTCCTGCAGTCGAGGTTGATTCGGACGCTCGGAAGGATCTTATCTCTGACCGAGGTTGGCTCAGTCGCTCGGGAGAGATCTTATCTCTGATCGAGGTTGAAGGTAAAGCTCGGAGAAGATTCTTATCTCCGACAGTCGAGATTGAAGGTAAAGCTCAGAGAAGATCTTATCTCCAGCAGCCGAGGTTGAAGGTTGAACTCGAGGACGATCTTATCTCCAGCAGCCGAGATTGAAGGTTGAACTTGAGGAAGATCTCATCTCCTGCAGGCGAGGTTGAAGCTGGAGAAGATCTTATCCTGCAGCCGAGGTTGCTCGATCGCTCGAGAGAGATCTTATCTTTAGCCGAGGTTGAAGCTCGGAGGAGATCTTATCTCCTGCAGCGAGGTTGGCTCGGTCGCTCGGAAGAGATCTTATCTCTGATCGAGGTTGACTCGGTCGCTCTCGAAAGAAATCTTATCTTCTGGTCGAGGTTGAAGCTCGGAGGAGATCTTATCTCCTGCAGCCGAGGTTGGCTCGGTTCACTCGGAAGAGATCTTATCTCTAACCGAGGTTGACTCGGTCGCTCAGGAAAAAACTTATCTCTGGCCAAGGTTAAAGCTCGGAGAAAATCTTATCTCCTACAGCTGAGGTTGGCTCGGTCGCTCGGAAGAGATATTATCTCTAGCCAAGGTTGAAGCTCGAGGGAGATCTTATCTCCTGCAGCCGAAGTTGAAGGTTGGGCTCGGAGGAGATCTTATCTCCAGCAGCCGAGGTTGAAGCTCGAGGAAGATCTTATCTTCTGCAGCCGAGGTTGGCTCGGTCGCTCGGAAGAAATCTTATCTCTAACCGATGTTGACTCGATCGCTCGAAAGAGATCTTATATCTGGCCGAGATTGAAGCTCAGAAAAGATCTTATCTCCTGCAGCCGAGGTTGGTGCGATCGCTCGGAAGAGATCTTATCTCTAACCAAGGTGGAAGGACTTCGACCTGCTCATGTTAGGACAAGATTCTCTTTTTGTTCCTAACACGGCCACTATTGATGGCTTCTTCCCTGTCATCACATAGTTTCTGCACCAAGAAACAATAATATCGAAATGAAGAAATTTTATTGAAGGAAAATTACTGACAGCACATTCCCAGATTCTCTACATTTCAGGGTCATAAGAGTGTTGTTCTTCCGAGTTCCTTCAGGTAATAAGTTCCGGACCGTACGACCTCCTTTATGCTCCCCATCATGGGTGGTTCTGGCTACGACAGCGTCTTTGGCAGATCTTCTCCTACTTCAGACTGGTGTCGAAGGAATTGACCCAGCCGGCCCCTCCTGACGAGCTCATCGATTTCGTCCCGGAGCTGAATGCACTCCTCAGTATCGTGGCCGTGGTCATGATGGTAGAGATAGTATTTGCTTCGATTGCACTTGTTCGAGAAAAACCGTAATTCTTCTGATCTTGGTAGCTGACTCTTAATTTCCGTCAAGACTTGACTTTTAAGAGCATTAAGGAGGGCATAGTTGTGGAACCTTCCGGGAGGAGGACTTTTTCGCGCCCCTCTGTTGGAGCTTCCTCGATGACAAGCTCGAGAAGTTCGGACTCGCTTGCACTTGGAGGAAGTCCGCGAGCGCGGCCGAACTTCACTTGGCCCTCCATCGACGGTGGGTCTATTAGACTCGTCCGCCCGCCGCTCCCCTACGGTTTCTTCATCCTTCAACTTGAAGGCTTCTCTGCACGGACATATCTTTCGACCCGGACTAGTAGATCGGCAAAATTCCTGGAATACTTCTCCAGAGAAAATAGCAAATCGTTCTTCTAAAAGCCGCCCTTAAGTGTGACCATTGCAACAGACTGGTTCAGATCTCGGACCTCCAATGCCGCAGCATTAAATCGGATGATATAAGCCCGGATGGATTTTTCCTCCTGCTTGACATTCATTAGAGAATCTGAATCTCGACGCAGACGTCGGCTGCTGACGAAGTGAGCCACGAACTGATGGCTCATCTGATCAAAAGAGAAGATCGTACCTGACTTCTACGCCGAGTACCAGTTTCTCGCTACTTCCTTTAAGGTAGATGGGAAGGCTCGGTATAAAATGGCGTCTGGTGCGCCATGGAGTAGCATCATGGTCCGGAGGCCTCCAAATAATCAACCGAATCAAAGATTCCATCGTAGCTTTCAAATTGAGGGAGCTCAAAATTCGGCGGAATGGGCTCTTGCATAATTCAGAGGGAG
This sequence comes from Cocos nucifera, assembly GCA_006176705.1. NCBI lineage: Eukaryota > Viridiplantae > Streptophyta > Magnoliopsida > Arecales > Arecaceae > Cocos > Cocos nucifera. The sequence goes on from QRFJ01000616.1 coordinate 801,656, forward strand.
AAAGGAGGATCGATGCGAACATCGTCATGATGAACTGGGGCGACGTGGCCAAGCTCCTCAATTCGTCGGTCCATCTTTCATAGTTTGTGATTGAGGACGTCGTCTCGATCGCAGACCCTGAAGGGCTTCCGGCTACAGATGGAGAAGGTCTCCAGAAAAGAACCATGATCCAAACTTGGGTCCTCTGCTCTCTGTTTTTCCTTCCCAGCGGCGACGGGCATGCTAAATGCTCTTTCTTGGGACCGATTTCCGACATCCTAATGACGGATTTCCTGGTGGAGTCACCGTCGGAGGCTGCCGCATGGCCTGCACCATCTCGATGAGGTCCTGAACCCTCTACATCAGCAGATTGAATTACTCCAGATCTACTATGGCCGTCGGTGGAGGTTGAAGTGCTGGTGATAAAGCAGGAGTGGATAGATCCGACTCAGACCTAACGGCAGATACGGTTGATCTCCGAATGGTCGCCTTCTTTTGAGACATTTCTTGAGACTGAGGAAGAGGAAGAGGAAGAGGATGGAGACGAACCTTAGAGAAGAAGATCGGCAGGATCGGCTGAGCACTTCTTTAAGAACAATGATACCTCAGAGATAGAGGCCCTTCCTCTAGCGCTAATTCTATTTGTGCAAAATCTGGTCGACGCCGGATCGAGCTAGAGCTGAGGAAGATGAGGTCGCCATCGGTGACCTACAAAACAAAGTTCCATCCGGAGTCGGTGGTGGTGGCTCCGGCAAGATTCTCCGACGATCAAGTCAGCTCTTCTGACTAACAGAAATAGAGTGCTCAGGCAAAATAAGTGAGCTTCTAGAAAACATATCTGAAGGATCCCTTTTTATAAGCGGAGCTTTGATGGTGACAGCTGCAGCTGTCTGATAGCGGACCACTCGGAACTACATGAAGTTCGGTACGGAGAAGGAGGTACCGCTAGGTTGATAGTGACAGCCATACTGTCGGATCGTGGACCGCATGGGGCTTGTTACGGAGAAAAAGGTGCTGTTAGACTGATGGCGACCGTTCGTCGAGATTTAATAGCCGTAGCTCGGAGAAAGCAGGCGTTGATCGATGAAGAGCTTCATCATACATTAATTCCAGTGGAGTTCGAACTCCTAAAGGAAATACGTCTGGAGGAATCATCCGTGAGGAATTCGACCGAAGGGAATGTTTGGAAGGAGTTCGACCCTGGAGGGGTTCGACCGAAGAATAAGTCTGAAAAAAATTTGACTCTTGGGGGAGTTCGGCTCCTGAAAGAGTCCGATTGAAGAAAGAGTTCAGCTAAGACTCGTCCACTGAGGAGTTCGGTCGGAGCTCGGCCGCTGAGGAGTTCGGCTGAGGCTCGTCCGTTAAAAAGTTCGGTCGAAACTCAATCGCTGAGAAGTTCGGCCAACTGAAGGAATTTGGCTAAGGCTCATCCATTGAAGCTCTTTCGTGATTATCGGTTGCATTAAGCTGAGCATCAGACTGAACTTTGGCGGGAGCGAGATTTTTCTCCAACAAAAATCTTTCCATCACGCTCCATCATATTACTACCACATAATGTTACTTGCTGAGTGGTGTCCTCAACTTGATCATCTCCTACGCCAACCTTATTTTCCTATTCTCTTTTTCTGAACAACTGAAGCCAGTATAAAGCCAGTATACAAAAGACATGGCAGAAGCATCAGCCAGTACAACTGATCAAAATTCCATTCATGGACCCCAAATTCAGAATGTCACACCGTTTGAACATGCACAATAACATAGCCAAATTTCTGGAACAATCTAGCACCCCAAAATTCAGATATCGATCATTTTCATTACTATTTCCTGATCCATCCATCAGATATCTCTCCAGTGCGCCTCTCTGGCAAGTGGCGCCTTTCTAAAATAATCACTTGCTCTTAATTGGGCTCGAAATCCGTACTAATCGACACCAAACTACAGGGTTCCTCATCTTTCTTGAGGAGGACTTTCGCTAACCGAGGAAGAAGCAAGAAATTATACGACAACAGAGCGTTAATGCAAGTCATCAATTATTTCACAAATCCAGTTAAATTTTTCCTCGATTAGTTTCTTGCGAACTTCTAATCATCAATCACCCAAGGTGAAAGACGGATGTAGAGAGAGAAAGAACCGCACCGGGTTCGGTGGCCGGCAGACGCCGCCGGAGGTGCGGTGGACGGACTCAGGATGAAAAGACGGATGTATAGATAAAAAGAACCGTACCGGGTTCGGTGGCCGACAGACGCCGCCGGAAACGGAGGTGCGGAGGACGGTGGAGCGTCGAGGAAGAGGCTTGGTTCCGTGGAGCCTGGAACGTGGAATCGCCGAGATTGGGGAGATCGAGAGAAAAGCCCCAATTTTCGGCCCCCCAATTCGATGGGTACTCTCATACAACCTACACCGTTCGGTTCGTGCGAACCTGGAAGGTTTTGCTGGTTTTGTCAAACCGGCCAGTTCGACCTGTTTTCCAAACCACGGTGGCCTCTAGCTTAGAAAAAGTCAAATAAATTAGCAAAAAATTAAAGGGCTAGTGAGCTTGCTCCTTTGTTATGGCTGCTAAATGGGGTAACACAAGTTAGAAGATTTGTTGATTCGTACTTGATGTTAACATACATAGAAAGATTCAAAATATAATCTTTTTAGTCTTCTTCGTATATTTTCTATCTTTCATGTTGTCTCAACCTTCTTCACAGCTTTGGATTATTCTAGTAAAACTTTCTTTTTATACTTTAATAAAGATAGAAGAAAGTGGCCCTAACCAATCTTCAATGTTATTTTATAACGGAGGAGCAGAATACTAGATTGTATACAATACAGATAAGATGATTTATCCAGTAGCAATTTAGAGAAAGAGAAATTCTTTATGCATCGAATATGGTATAATAGTAGGGCACCGCTCAATAATATTAGGGCATGTAGCGCATTTAGATGGAACAGGTATTTAATGATGTCCGGGTTTTTTCTTTCCTCAATTTTTAGTGACAAAAATGCCTTTGTATGACTTCTTCATAGTGTATAACTTCCTATGAATTTATATAAGATATTAAGAAGTCATATATATTCATAGAAAGTCATATATATTGTTCAGGATGTCATATACACTCACAGAAAGTCATAAAAGACATTAGGAAGTCATATAACTTTCTATGAATATATATGGCTTCCTATAAATATATACGACTTTCTATGAATATATATGACATTCTAAACAATATATGACTTCCTATAAATATATATGATATTCTGAACAACATATATAATTTCATGTGAATATATACGACTTCCTGTGAATATATATAACTTCCTAATACCTTATATATATTCACAGGAAGTCATATATCTTTATAAAAAATCATATAGCTTCATAACACCTTCTATAACTTTTTGTGAGTGTATATGATATCATAAACAATATATATAACGTCTTATGCATACTCACAGAAAGTCATATACTATATCAAGAAATCATAGGCATTTTTGTTAGTAAAAATTAAGAAAAAAAAAATGGACAGCATTAAATGCCTGTTCCATCTGAATGCACTATGCACCCCAATGTTATTAGATGGTGCGCTATTATTATACCGCATCCAATGCACAAAAAATTACACCTCAAAGAAATTGTTGGATAAATATTAGTCCTAAATTGAGAAGTGTCGCATCCCCTTGAAATTAGTGCATATACATCACACCTCCTACGGTGGTTGCCAAAGCTCCAAGTGAACCCGAAATAGATGATGGATTTGGATCTACCAAATAGATCATGTACATCCCCACGTCTCTTTTTGGTCTTTTTTTTTTCTATCCGAAAGAACAAACAAATAGGAAGGGATGGTTCTTTCGTTGCATTGATAGAAATGTTTGTCATGGAGTAAAGCTCATCAGCCGAGAGTAGGAAAAATAGTAGGGAAGCAAAAGAATGGCATCGAGTTTTGATTCTCCCTGCTAGTTCTCTTTTCTTTTCAGGTTAGAAGAAAAAATATATATGAACAAGTAAACCAGCTTGGGCTCGAATGGTTCCATTGCACTTTGCGAACGACTTCAGCAAGTGGCTTCACTCATTAATAAAAATAATATTAATATCTTTATCCAAATTGGCTGAACTTTAGTCCAACTTGCAGAAGCTTTGCCATCCACTCATCATTTTGCTCAGCAATTAACAAAAACTATTTGACAAAAAAAAAGTTTCATAGATCAGAAATATATCCACAAAAGAAAAGATGGATGGATGGATAATAAATTTATGGCATAACCGTTCTCGGTTACCAATCGTGCAAACAATAGGTTGATTCAATGAAACCTGAGAATCATTCATAGCCACTTGACATTTATATCACTGCAATTTGTCTACCGCAGACCATGTTCGTTCTTTTCGTTGACATGCTCAATTGGAGGATGAAATGCAACAACTCATATTTAATTCCAAATGAATAGCAGATAATACATGCCTACTGCTAAACATATGAAATAACCAACTACTACAAAATTTTTGTACCAGGCAAAATTATTAATCTGTACAAATGTTTAACACGAGGTTATGAGATAATACATAACAAGGTGTTCTCTCTGCCAGGTACTTTAAGAGCTTTCTGCAGCAACAGCAAGGAGCTGAACTGCTGCATTTGCAGGGATCCTTTCTTGGGTATCATAGCAGTTGAACTGCTGCTATAGCAGGAATCTTTTCTCGAAGCTTCTGTATCAGTGCCACTCGAACGGTCATGACCCCAGCAGCTGGGCCCGAAAGTCGAATTTTCACAATTGGCTCCTCAATGCCGACAAGCTCAAGCTCACCACCACCAGTTCCGCTGAGGTATGGCCTGATCTCATCAAGTACCTGATATGGGGCAAAATATGAGCATCAAAATTTTAGCTTCCACATCACGGATGATAAAAGGAGCAACATGCCTATGCCACCTAGGCTCTGAGGACTTAAAGGTGGTGAAACGCACAAAATTGTGCAGATAAAGTCTGTAAATAGTCCTAGGGATTTTGATGCAGGTGAAGATTATTTACCTTTTGTCAAGTGTTAAATATAACTAATGATATAGCTAATAATTACATTTTATCAGAACGAGGATAAGAAGAAATTTGAAAGTTAATGCATGTGCAAGACAATAAGGAAAATCAAATTGATATGGCATAAGAATCTGATGCAAAACAAAAGGAAAACAAAGAAACAAAAAATTGAAAAAAAAAATTTAAAAAAAAAATAAAGATTCAAAGCCTAGATTTCATGGATTCAATTAACTAATCATTCAAGTCTAAGGTTCTCCACACATGTGAAGCCTTTAAATAGAGGAATAAAAAACCAACCTAACAGAACTCTAACAGTTGACTTGAATCCTAACAGAACTCTTATTACATAATCCTAATAAAATTAAAAATTCCAATAAAATAAAATAATCTAAATTAATCCATAAAAATTAAATCCATAAAATAAATTAGAATTATGATTTAACGATGCTTCCTTCTTGAATAAGTACGTAAACCCTGAATCCTATCAGAATCTATGCTGTGTAAGAAGTTGAATACAAGTGTCCTGCCATGCCTAGGAATAGAGTGATTATCCAGGTCTAACAAGAGTCTTGTAGTCAAAACTTATTAATTTGATGTAAATACATTATGTTGATGTTAACAAGCACATCTTGACATTCAGCCCCTTTTTTTTATTTTTTCACATTTTCCAAGGGTGAAGGCTCAAATATTTTTGTTGCCAAGGTACTTCTGCTATAAACTTTTGCTGGACACATTTTTTTGATGAACTTTATCAAATATTTTTGGTTCATTAACAGGGGACGGTATCTCTGAAGACCATGCCCTGTAAATTTCAGAGTAGAGGCAACTTGACAAATAAGAATGCATTTTCTGTATGCATGCCAAAAACACCATGCCTATGCATCAAATTAATTTGCACCGGTACTTCATAATACATAGCAAATGTATGTCTGAAGATCTTGTCCTAAAAAATGGTTCCTAAAACTTCTCTTTTTTATAGGCTTGATTTACAATGCAAAACTTGAATCTTATAGATTGACATGGCTGGTTATGGGAATTGAGGAAATGCTTGATTCAACCACTTATGACAAAAGCCAGACCCACACCATCTCCCTAACATGTAGGACTCATATGGGCTGGAGGCCATGTGTCAACATGAGTGTACGACCATGCCATCTTGGTGCAGTTAAAAGTGGCTGAAAAATTTTGCATGGGAATTATTATTTGTTAACAAGTGACTAATTCAGAATTTTGAAGTCTTTTTTAAAATTTTTTGCATTTTATGTCAGGATTAGTATTATTGACGCTTTGAAGATACATGCTTCTTCAAGATCTGCACCATGTTTCAATTAACCCCATTTAAGAAGTATGTACTGCAAATAATGGAAATTGGATGGCAATGTAAATCACGACTACCTCATAGAATTGGTATTGCATATCTAGACTCTATTCATACCCAGTGAGATATACCTGATGCATCTCTTAATTTTGACTCTACAAGAAACAAAAAGAGATACCAGAAATCAGTGAAAGCACTTGCCAGTTCCCTAAGCGATAGTGGTGGGCCCCACCACAAACAAAAAGAAGGGACATAACTAAGAAGACAAAAGTACAGCAATCCCCCAGCCATCAGTCAGCCAGCCAAAAAAAGACTCTCACAACACCAGTACACCACAAGGATAAATTGGAAGAAAATGAAAAGCAAATTATGGAAGGCAGTAAATGTTTCAAAGAAACATAATTGTCAAGAAAGAATTGCTACCATGTAAATGTTACCTTCTCGATGTTTTCAACATTCAGCTCAAGCCCTGTTTCCTCATCAGTGATGGGTTCAACTGCAACTATTTCTGGAATTTTCTCTATCAAGCGCTGCTCAATGCCCATCTTCATTGTCATTACAGAACTCGGACACGATCCACATGCTCCTTGTAATTTCAATCTTACAACATTTCCATCAATCTCATGTAGTGCAACATTTCCTCCATCTGCAATAAGATACGGTCGCACTTCATCTAAAACTGACTCAACATTTTCTGCAGTTAGTGGCAATTCCACTACTGGATCAGGAGTAGCAATAGCTTTGACTGCTGCAGCAAAGAAAAAAGAAGAATTATATCACAAGTTTATTCAGGGAAACAAAAACCATTATATATTATAAGGGCGTTGCAAAAACATTGCCAGAAACATACTTTGTAGCCCATGCTGAAACATAAGTCGTTTGCTAATTGGAAGGTGCTTGTTTAAAACCTGGGTTCAGTTTCAGTTCCATACAAAATCAATAACAGTTTTAAGGGTTTCAAGTTCCCTCAAAGCATGCTTCTTAGCATACCTTGTTAAAGATGGGGAAATTGAATTTTGCCAGAAAATCAAACATGTCAGGTTCATTTTTGTGAATTCCACCATAGGAATCTGAATACAATATCCACATGACCCTGAAGAACCATGGTCCCAACTCTCCAGTCTCTCTTTTCTTGACAGACACAGTGAGGGTTCAGCTCTTACACGTTAAATATAACTATGGAGAGTGTCCTTCTGGAGTAGATGACTTGCATTCTTATTTATCATAGTACAAATTCACTTATTTTTCTTTCTCTTCACAACACACCTTTTTTCATGCTCTTGACGAGGTGGGGAACTTTCTTACAGTATTTCAAAGGTGGTTGCACCATGTTTGGCAGCATGGGACTGCAAATTGCTCAGCAAAAGACAGATACAAAGAAAAATAAATAGAAATCAGAAATAAAGGAGTTAAAGGAAAAAAGGTAAATAAAGATTTTTTTTTTTATATATCCATTTGAAGACCTAGTTAAGTGTAACAAGGACATGTTAACTATGACATCAAAAAAATCAATAATATTATCCAATAATATTAATTAATAAAAATAGCCCCCAAGTTTAGTTACTACGACAAGCAAATCTACCCGATGACACATAATATATCAAAAAAAAGGTAAAAATAAATCAATCAAATTTATAGTCTGTAACTAAGATGTTTGAATACTTATGAGAAAGACATGGGGGTTATAATTTGTTTGGCCAACACACCTAATCTAGCCCAAAACATACCATCCAAGACCCTTCTACACTACCTAGACCTAAATGAGCTGCTTACATACTGGCCAGACCATTGGCACATACATAATTGGGCCTCAAGTAGGGTGGTCGAGGGACTACCAACTAGGCAATTCAAGTGGCTGCTTCTTAAAACAGTACTTGCTTCTCCTTTTTTTTCACTTTAGTTTCAATGAATCATTACTGCATCTCAAAGGAGTGGAATAACAATTATTTTTAGGTGCTTAAGGCTAGTAACTACTTCAAAAAACTTACGCTCCTATTTTTGTCCAACCACCGCTCATAACACCAAGAGATCTTGGTTCTTTCTTATCTATAATTATAAGCGGCATTTCTTTGTCCAATTATTATGTATCTTAGCTTGTCATTTAGTCCTACATCTAGAAGATCTTCAAGAAAGATACTTGCCCTTGAGTTTGGATTCTTTCTGTCCATTTCTCTATTACTTGCTATGCTATGTGACTCCCATTGGTCCACATCAAAGCCATGTTTCTTTGTTGGCCCCACCAGCCTCCTATCTAATGATAGCAAATGGGATCTTCTCATGTTAAAACTGAGAAAAAAATTAAATAAAGGATAAATGAGGCAAGGCAACAGCTACCTCTCGATCAACGATCATCCTCCTTCGACGCCTTCATGATCTCTATCAAAGTCTCAGGTTGCCTTACCCAAGATCATGAAGGCTATGGATGCTTTGAGGGTCTCCAGTGAGGATGGTTCAGTGGGGTCTTCGACAAGGAGACACGAGCCACTAGAAACTATGCTTGCTCTCCTCCTTGAATCCCCTTTTTAGAAGATTTAGATTTAGATCTCTCCCTCTCCTCCCCTTTACCTCAGCCACCCCTCTTTGCTTCGCCCCCTTGCTTGACTTGAACCATAACCCCAAGCCTAGCTTCGATCCCTCCTAGATCTTCACCTCTATGAGGGATCAGTTCTACCTCAGCGCCCCTAACAATCCCTCCCTCAATGCCACCCTCTCCCACCTCCGCCTCCCCTCCCTAAGTCTCATTCTCCATACACTTTGCCACTAGCCCCAACCAACCATCTCCATGCCCTTCATCCCGCTCCTCTGCCTTTGCCTTCGCTTCTTGGACTAGTCTAGCCACCAACCCTACCATTGCCACCCTTGCACTACCTACAATGCCTCGTTGTCTTCCATATTCCACCTCCATGAGTCCCACATCACCAGCTATGACATTGTTGGTAAACCCAAGCTTACCCTCTAGCTTCCTAACCACATATGCTTCCATGGCCTCTACCTTGATGCCTTCTCCTACCATGTCCTCCCTAACTCCCTCATCACGGCCTCTACCTTTGACTTCACTGACTCCATCTACATCCATGTTGCCATCCACGGTCTTGTCGACCCCATCACTACATGCATCAATGAAGATCCTTTGCTGCCAAGGCCACCTCAACCATGCCAATGCCTACCTCTGCCACCTCAAAAGCTCCCACATTTCTGACTACTGCAATGCCGATAGTTGGATGGTGGCAATTGAGGATGATCGGCACTCACCCTCAAGTCAATGTTGTGCTCTCACCCTCCTTGTCCTCCTTGTTTCCTTTTTATTTTTTCAATTTTTTTCATGGGAGAAAGGATCCCGTTAGCAAGCATTAGATTTGAGGCTGGTGGGGCCTGACAAAAAAATGTGGCTTTGACGTGGACCAATGAGAGTTGCAGAACATCGAAAGTAACAGGAAAACAGGCATAACGAATCCACAATCCTTGCATTGCTGGTTAGGTTAGAGATTTATCTTAACGAAGGGAATGAATCAAATAGAACAAATCCAATATCTACTCTAAAAATTTCTCAAGAACAAAATGGATATGAAGTGAAGGTACCATTTCATAGGACTCTTCATCACTTAGTATAGTGATGACACAGCTTGTAAGTCTACTTCAATAAATTAATTCCAACACCATGTTTTTGTACTTACACTTATCCACCACAACACCTATGCTCATCCTTTGGTGCACCCATCTTTTGCTTTGTCCACCATGTCAATCCAAATAGTAAAACCAAAAATACTACCATTTGAAGAGATGGAGAGTGCAATTAGGTTTTATATGCATACAATGATGGGACACTACGAGCATGTCCCATCTTTCCCATAATCAAGACCAGCAGTTGAGTAGATTCTCATCTATTATCCCTACTTCGTGTTAGCCACATGTCCTTCTGTCCAACCCTAATGGATATTGTTGTGGAATAGGGCTGGTGTGGCCTCGGCCTGTTTAGGGTCGGCCGCCGATCTACCCCAATGGATCGTCTGAGCGGAACGATGCGATACTTCGCCGGCGATTAGCTGTAGGTCGGCTTAAGCCGACTTACAATTCCGACCGACCTACTGAAGATCGCCTGCTGACAAAACAAGGTAGGCCTTCATACCTCGTCCTCTCCGAATCGAGAAACTCGGATAAAGAAAGAATCTTTCGCAATCCCATTTCCCAAGAAGGAAAGAAATCTTCCGAATCAATCCAGGACGACTAACTCGGAAAGTCGTTAGAGTCCAAAACGGATACGACTTCAACTCCTCGCCTATAAATAGAGGGGCTTCGGGACCCTCCAGGTATGCCATTCAATTCGACACTTTCTCTTCTCATTATTCTCCAATTTCCTAACTTAAGCGTCGAAGGATCTTTACCGGAGAACACTCCGATGGAGATTTTATTGCAGATGAACGAGTGAAGCTCCAGCAAAGTTCATCCTCGGCCTCATATTTCTTGGTGGCCGAGCTCCTCCATCCTCGTCGACCGACCTCAAGCCGGGAGATCTAGGAGCAACAGTTGGCGCTAGAAGGAGGGCACTCGGTTGATTCCGAGGTTTAATTTTGAGGGAAGAAAGCACGTCACCGGATATCATAAGAACCCAAAGGGGAACATCAAATGCGTCCCAGCGTTCTAGTGGTCGGAGGACCTACGATGCTCAATAGGTTAACACATCTCCACCACCAATCTAGGAAAACCCACCAACAGTGCCGGTGGTCTCACAGGAACAGTATGACACCTTACTTCATTAGGTGAAAGCACCATCAACCATCGTAAGAGGAATACAACAGGTCGACGAGCGCCGTCCAACCGAAGAAAATTCAGGTCTGGTCTGGATAAGGCCAGAGGAACGACGCCCCCAAAGCCCAATGGCGGAGGCCAGTCGTCACAGCCGACCTACTGGTCCTTCTCGTCGAAGACCTGAACGCTCGCCAACACCAATTTTCAGAAGAGGCTCCATCCCGAGCCATGAGACTCCTCAGCACTGAGCCACTCGTGAGGATGACATGGAGAAAAAGCTCAATAAGATGCAACGACAGCTGGATGCGTTACGGGAGGCAAGGCAACAAGGGGAGGATTTGGGGTTTAATGTCAATCCCCCATTCACTCAAAAGATTATTGACGAATCCTTGCCACGTCGGTTCAAGATCCCTTAGATGGAGTTTTATGATGGAACAGCCGATTTCATAGATCATCTGGAAGTTTTCGAACTCTTATGCATCTGCAAGAAGCTACCGATACGATACTATGTCGAGCTTTTCCTTCAACTTTAAAAAAGACGGCTCGACATTGGTATTCGAACTTGAAACCCTGCTCCATAAATTCCTTCTACCAATTGAACCGTCTGTTCGTTGCCCACTTCGTAAGCAATTATCGGCAACGTCGTAACTTTGACTTCCTCGTGAGCATCAAGCAACGGAAGAATGAGCCCCTTCGAGAGTATATCAATCGCTTCAATGCAGCCACCTTGGAGGTCCAAAATTTAGACCCGTCTGTGGCCATGACGGCGTTCAAGGCCGGCCTCCTCCAAAATGACCTTTTGTTCTCCCTCAACTTAGACTATCCGAAGAATTTTGCTGAGATGCTAGAACGAGCGGAGAAGTATGCCCCGGCCGAAGAGGCTTGGAACCAGCAGGGAAGTAGTCGAGATGGTAGGTCGAATCCGTCCCAAAAGCAGGAGAAGAAAAAAGACCATAGACGGATGCAGCACCGTCGGAAGGACCCACGATTTCATCAATTGCGCATCCCACCTCGGAGTAGCCGACTAACATCTCCAAAGCCGCGAGGCCGATCTAGAACTCCACCTCGGAGGTTTAATTACCACACCCCTCTCAACACACCCCAAGCTCAAATTCTGATGGAGATCGAGTGACGAGAAGATATACATCGACCCAGAAAAATGATAACCCCTGTTCGAGTAAAAAACCCGAGGAAGTATTGCCGATATCATCATGACCATGGGCATGATACCGAGGAGTGCTGGTAGCTCAAAGAGAAAATAGAGGCACTAATCAGGCAGGAACGACTTCAGCACCATGTGGATGAACGGCAAATCCCGGCGAATCCGGGTTGTAACCAACCTCGTCAGGATAAACCGCGTGGAGAACAGCCGACTGCGGGAGAAATCAAAGTAATTGCTGGAGGAAACCTCGGCGGAAACACTTCGGATCAGGATCGACTAAGAAAAGGACTGAGGAAGAGGAAAGCAGATGGTGAAATTACTTTCACCGATGAAGATTTGGAAGAAATAAGTCAACCCCATGCCGATCCTGTAGTCGTTTCTCTGAATATTGCTAATTATGATGTACATCGGATTCTTATTGATAATGGAAACTCGGTAGATGTTCTGTTTTATGATGCCTTTGTTCAAATGAACTTAAGCCCTAAACTACTGACAAAAAGGAATGTACCTTTAATCAGATTTTTTGGTGCTACGATTCCAATGGAAGGGACTATCTCATTAACGACAAAAGCTGGACGAGCTCCGAGGCAGGTGATTGTCAACATAACTTATTTCATCGTGAATAGCCCCTCCGCCTACAATGTCATCTTAGGTCGGCCAAGCCTAAATACCCTCCAGGCCATAATGTCGACATATCACCTGAAGGTCAAATTCACGACTCCACATGAAATCGGCGAGCTCAGGAAAAACCAGTCCGTCGCAAGGGAATGTTACATGGCTACTTTGCGTGGAGTGATGGTTGAAGAGCAACCCATGAATGAGTTAGCCGTCCGAGATGAACAAACTGAACAAAGAGGCTCCCTGACAGAAGAACCGATCTCTGTACCGATCAAGGATGATCCGAACAAGGTTGTGAAGGTTGGCTCAAGCTTATGTGAAAAGGATCGACAGCACCTCATCATATTTCTACGAGATAATGCCGACGTATTTGCGTGGTCAACTTCGGATATGCCCGGCAACGATCCGCAGGTCATAGTATATCGACTCAATGTGGACCTGAATCATCGTCCGATTAGGTAGAAAAAACGGAGCTTTGCCCCTGAACGCTAGAAGGTGATACAAGAAGAAGTTAATAAGCTCTTGAAGGCTGGTTTCGTCCGAAAAGTTTATTATCCGGAGTGGTTAGCTAACGTCGTCCTCGTCAAAAAGGCCGGTGGAAAATGGCGCACGTGTATTGATTATGTGGATCTCAACGGAGCATGCCCAAAGGATAGCTATCCTCTGCTACGCATAGACCAACTAGTAGACGCGACCTCGGGACATCAGCTCCTATCATTCATGGATGCTTTCTCAGGATACAACCAGATCCGAATGACACCCAAGGACGAAGAAAAAACTTCTTTCATAAGTGACCAAAGCCTTTTTTTGCTACAGGGTCATGCCATTTGGCTTAAAGAATGCTGGAGCGACCTATCAAAGACTTATGAACAAACTTTTTAAGAAGCAAATTAGGAAAAATATGGGAGTGTATGTGGACGACATGCTCGTCAAAAGTAGGACTGCCGAATATTATATTACCAACCTAGAAGAAGCCTTCTCTATACTACAGCATTTTTGGATGAAGCTCAATTCGGACAAATGCGCCTTCGGTGTCACTTTTGAAAAATTTCTTGGGTTCATGGTGTCACAACGTGGGATTGAGGCCAATCCGGAGAAGATTCAAGCTCTTCAAGAAATGAAGCCCCCGAAGACGATCAAAGAAGTGCAGTGACTCACAGGAAGGATCGCAGCCTTAAATAGATTCCTATCAAGATCGGTGGAAAAAAGCTTTCCATTTTTTAAAGCTCTTAAGCAACCGAAGGACTTTCAATGGACAGATGAATGCCAGACAGCCTTCGATGAGTTAAAAAAATACCTCGGCTCCCCTCCTCTGTTAAGCAAGCTAGAGCCCAAGGAGGTATTGTACTGTATTTAGCTGTTTTTTCTTTGGCAATTAGCTCTATTCTGATCCGACAGAAAGCCAAGGTGCAGAAGCAGATCTATTACGTGAGCCGGATATTTCACGATGCTGAGACTAGATATACGAGACTGAAAAAAAATCATCTATGTTCTCTTAATATCTGCAAAAAAATTACGTCCATATTTTCAAGCACATACCATCGCAATCCTTATAGACCAACCCATTAGATCGGTATTGTACCGACCAGATACCTTGGGGCAACTGGCTAAATAGGCTATCGAGTTAGGTGAATTCGATATCAAATATTTGCCGAGACCATCCATTAAAGCTTAGGCATTGGCGAACTTCATCCTGAAATGTACAATTCTGGATAAGGAACCCAGTCAGGCTGAGGCCCCTTCAACCGATGAATATTGGATCCTACATGTTGATGGATCTTCGAATGCCGCGGGCTCTGGAGCCGGATTGATCTTAACCAGTCCGAAGAGAGTAGTAGCGGAATACGTCCTACACTTCGACTTTCCGGCTTCCAACAATGAAGTTAAGTATGAGGCATTGGTAGCGGGACTTAGAATAGCAAAAGAAATGGGAGTTCGGCATCTCAGAGTCCATAGTGATTCATAGTTGATGATTGGTCAGGTTCAGGGAGAATATGAAGCTCGGGAGCCGAATATGGTTAAATATCTATAGAAGGTCGGGGACTTGGCTTCTAGCTTTTTAGCAAAAGATGTTCAGCAGATACCAAGGATGGAAAACGTACGAGCTGATCTCCTTTCTAAGCTAGCAACCCATGGGACGACTGACCTAAAAAAAAGCTCATATATGGAAGTCCTGGAGAAGCCGAGTATTGAGGAGGCCCCAATAATGCAAGCTGATCTAGAACCGAGCTAGATAGATCCGATTCTCCATTACTTGCAAGACAGAATTTTGCCTACGGATCGAGATGAGGCAAAAAGATTGAGATGCCTCGCTCCACAATACATCGTCTATAAAGAAAAGTTATATAAGAGGTCTTTCACCCAACCTCTGCTCAGATGCCTCCATCCTTCGGAAGCCAACCATGCCCTGTAGGAAGTTCACAAAGAAATTTGTGGTAATCACCTGGGGGGCAAGGCTCTGTCCCACAAAATATTACGGTAGAGATATTTTTGGCCAACCATGCAAAGAGATGCGACCAATCTGGTGAGCAAGTGTGACCAATGCTAAAGGACCTCAAACATTCAGCGTCGACCATCAACCCCATTGGCCCCGATCACGATCCCTTGGCCCTTTGCTCAATGGGGAATCGATATCCTCGGACCATTTTCCATCGTCGTGGCACAGAAGAAGTTCCTGATTGTCGCGATTAACTATTTTACTAAATGGGTGGAAGCAGAGACAGTAGCTATGATTATCGAAGCTAGAGCTCGGAATTTTGTCTGAAAGTCTATCATATGTCGATATGATTTACCCCGCGCCATCATAACCGATAATGGACGATAATTCAATAATCTAAGATTTACAGGATTCTGTAATGACTACAAGATTTCTCATAGATTGACGTCAGTAGGTCATCCACAGACTAATGGTGAGGCCGAGGTGACAAACAGGACATTATTGCAGGGGTTGAAAGCTCGCATAAGCCAGGCAAAAGGATCGTGGGTCGAAGAGTTGTACAACGTCCTTTAGGTATATCGCACGACGCAACGTATCCCAACTGGAGAGACACCTTTCATGTTGGTCTTCAGTACGAAAGCTGTGATACCCGTAGAGATGGGGTTACCCATGCTCCGAGTAGAAGAGTTCGATGGAGATGGCAATTTCTTCGGGATGAGAGAAAATCTAAATCTGCTAGAAGAAATCCGAGAACGAGCTCGAGTTCGAATGGCCAACTATCAACAGAAAGTTGCCCAATACTACAATTCTCGAGTAAAGAGTAAATCTTTTCTGGTAGGATAATTAGTTCTTCGTCGAGCTGAGATTTCTCGCCCATTCGAACAGTCAAAATTATCATTAAACTAGGAAGATCCTTATTGTGTGGCTAAAGTAGTCCGACCTGGAACTTACCGTCTCTGTCGACTGGATGGAACTCCGATCCCAAGGATCTGGAACGCCGACAATCTTCGAACATATTATCCTTAGAATGTAATTTCCATCTTGAATTTTTATTCGATAATGAATAATAACTTCTCGCAGGTTTTATTTTCGCCAACGCACGCTCCTCGGCCACGATCAAGGAGCAGAATGCATTTCCATCAAATTTCGCCAACGCGCGCTCCTCGACTTCCTCGAGGACCGAATGTCTCCATCAAATTTCGCCAACGCACGCTCCTCGACTTCCTCGACCAAGGAGCGGAACGCATCTTCATCGAATTTCGCCGTCGAGTAGTGGAACGCGTCTCCGTCGGATTTCACCAACGCGCACTCCTCGACCACGATCGAGGAGCGGAATGCGTCTCTATCAAATTTTGCCAACGCGCACTCCTCGGCCACTTGCCAATGCATGCACCTCAACCATGGTCGAAGAGCAGAATGCGTGTCCAACGGATCTCGACAACACGTGCACCTCGGCCACGATCGAGGAGTGGAACGTCTCTCCAATGGATCTCGCCAACATGCACACCTCAGCCACGGTCGAGGAGCGGAATGCATCTCCATCGAATTTTGCCAACGCGCTTCGACTATGGCCGAGGGGCAGAACACATCTTCATCGAATTTTGCCAACGTGCACTCCTCAGCTATGACCGAGGGGCAGAACGCGTCCCCATCAGATTTTGCCAAACACACGCTCCTTGACCACGGTCGAGGAGCGGAATGCATCTCCATCGAATTTCGCTAACGCGCGCACCATCGAATTTTGTCAACGCACGCTCGTCGGCCACGATCGAGGAGCGGAACGCATCTCCATCAAATTTCACCAATGCGTGCACCTCAACCACGGCCGAGCGGAATGCATCTCCATCGAATTTCGCCAACACACGCTCCTCGACCACGGTCGAGGAGTGGAACGCGTCTCCATCATATTTCATCGACGCATGCACCTCGACCACAGTCGAGGAGCGGTACGCATCTCCAATACAAATCGCCAACGCGCGCTCTTCGACCACACTCGAGGACTGGGACGTGTCCCATGAAATTCGTGAAAACAAGCTCCTCAGCTGTGGCCGAGGATCATAACGCACCGGTATGAATCATTCACCACTTCTCAGTCACACCGCCTAAGATCTATGCTAGCCTACGTCTCGAAAAAGAAAAATCTGACGAAGAACATACGAACTCAATAACTTAGCAAAAGAAGGTTTTGTATTAAAGTTAAGTATTTACAAGTGATGGTCGGCCCATACAAAGATACCTCGGCAAAAACCAAGGGCAAACAAAAAAGGCCGACCTAAAAAAGATTGGACATGCTCGATCAAAGTGGTACATTAAGCTCCGTCCAGAGCACTAGATTCGCCGACCTTCGCGTGGTCTGGCAGGGTTATGACGGCTGGGGGTGGTACCGACGCTGCATCCTCGACAACCAGGTCGTCACGTGCGGGGCTGAAGACATCTTCCATTTGAATTTTCCGACCCTCAACTTCCTCGGCCTCCTCCTGGTCCGACTCCAAGAGGTCTAAGTTCAGATCAAGAAAGATCCTCTAGACCTTCTCTTTTAGGTCTATGCGCCCTTGCAGGTAGGAGAGCGATGCAAAATCCGCCTTGATATTGCAGAATTCTTCCGAGGCGCGGAAGGCCTCGACCGCCTCTACCCTGGCGGCCTCCGCCCGTGCCTTCCCGACCTCCTCCTCTCCCAGCACCCGAGCTTCAGCCTTAGTCAGCTCGGATTCCAGCTGCCTCACCCTCTCCCTGAGAGACCTGATCTCATCCTCGACCTTCAGACGAGATAACTGAGCATCGTCCGTCCTTCGGTTGGCTTGGGCAGCTTTCTCCTCAGCTTTCTTAGAGAGGCACCGAACCTCTCTAATTACTTCGGCAAAATGGTCCATATGATGGACGGGCTAAAAAAAAAAAAGGAAACTGAGGAATGAACGAAAGAGCTAAAACGAAGGTCGGTAAAAAGCCAACACGTACCTGAAAAAGAGAATCATAGGAGTCCTGGATGCGGAAGGCACCCCCGGCCTTCTCGAAGGTCTGGACGTTGACCGGTAAAATGACCAACTTCAGCAAGGAACAGGCGACACGATAGTCGCTGATGCCCTTCCTTTTATCCTTGGTATCCGAGAAAACTTCCACCAGAGAAACACTCTCCGAAACATCGGGTCCGCGGCCGAACATCCGGATGGAGATTTTCGGCCCATCCGAGCTTCTTTTGGAAGAAGATGCAGAAGATCGAGGGACGGACTCCCCTGGAGCAGCAGACCAAATCGGCATCACAGCCTTCGCCGATGCCGACTTCTCCTTCCTCGGGGCGTTGGCCGCTCTCGAGGAACCTCCCACCGCAGGCTACGCCAGGACAGCCTCGATCCGAGTGCGTTTGGGGGCCACGACCGTGCTTGTCTTTCTCTTCTTCGCTATCCGACGAAGAGTTTCAAGATCGGACGGATTCATCGCTGAAGAGAAAACACAAGACTCGATCAATGATAATGACGAGGAAAGAAAAGACGACCCAAACGAAATCGCACAAGAGCACTTACTCCTCGGATCAGTTGGAATCAATCCGACCTTAAATAAGTTCTCCTCGGTAAGGAACCTGGACAGCGAGAAAAGAGCAAGACTAAAGATCTGACTCAAGGCCTCGCCCTCGACGTCGAACAGCGTTGGAGGTCTGACAGCCGACCTATGAGGTCACCCCATGATGTACTGAAACCCCATGGTTGCTCGGTCGAAACAAAAAAGAAGTGCTTCTTCCAATTATGCACCGAGGAAGGAGCGCCTCGAAAAAGACGGCATCCTCTCCGAGGAGAAGCGTACCACCATCCGACCTCCGTTGGATGCTCCTTTAAAATGAAGCAAGCTCGAAAAAGATGGAAGGTAGGCTCGACCTCGAGGAGGAGGCAGTGGGTGAAGAAGCCTAAAATCGATCGCTAGGAGTTCGGCGCCAAACAACAAAAGCTAATTCTATACAGGTTCAGGAGCTCGACGATTAAAAAATGAAAAAACAACCTGAGGCCGACCTTCAGCGATTCCTCGTAAACATCGACCCGTCCAGGCCAAGGAAGAGCCATATGCTCTCCGGGACCGGCGACCTCTAACTTAAAATCGTCGGGGACATGATATTTTATCCTAATGACTTCCAAATCCTCTGAGGAGAGGACAGAATCTATTCTGATAGGACCATAGTCCGAAACTTCACGTTCTTCGAATTGGCCCGGAGCACCTATTACCCCAGAACCGTGATCCTCGCAAGAAGGGCTATCAAAGCCCCAAGAAGATCGGGACAGACTAGATTGACTAATGAGTGCGGAGGAAACTGACCAAAGGGCAAGGAGGCCGAGCAACGAGGGGAGTTAGAGCGGGATCGACGATGGCTCGACTGAGTCCGAGCTATTCCTCGCGCAAAGTATTAGAGTTCACCCTTTAAGCAACAGTAGCAGTCAAAAAGAGTAATACTAACTCTATTTATAAGAGGCATGGATGGCTCCGATCTACTCCCGTTTTATCTATTCTTTTAGATCTTTGCCAAGTGTCAGATATCCATTGGTCGGGACGGATAGACCCGGATCAAATCAACGGACGGTTAGATTTTGTGGTCGATAGACTTCTCCCAATCTTATTATGCTACCGATCTCCAACGTTGTAATACGGACACGATTTGAAGATCGGCCTCAGCTTCGATAGGGTATTTACATCGGTCGCTCAGAGGTAGATCGACCTCGTAAGTGGGGGGCAAACTGTTATGGAATAGGGCTGGTGTGGCCTCGGCCTGTTTAAAGTCGGCCGCCGACCTACCCCAATGGATCATTTAAGCGGAACGATGCAACACTTCGCCAGCGGTTAGCTGTAGGTCGGCTTAAGCCAACATACAATTTCGGCCGACCTACTGAAGATCGCCTCCTAGCAAAACAAGATAGGCCTTCATACCTCATCCTCGTCGGATTCAGATCGACCGCTAAGCTACATGAATAGGCTCATAGCTCGTCAATGACCGACCTACAACCGTCCCTATTGAAACTGCGTCCTCTCCGAATCGAAAAACTCGTATAAAAAAAGAATCTTTTGCAATCTCATCTTTCAAGAAGAAAAGAAATCTTTCGAATCAATCCAGGACGACTAACTCGGAAAGCCGTTAGAGTCCAAAACGGATACGACTCCAACTCCTCTCCTATAAATAGAGGGGCTCCGGGATCCTCCAAGTATGCCATTCAATTCGACACTTTCTCTCCTCATTGTTCTTCAATCTCCTAACTTGAGTATCAGAGGGTCTTTATCGAAGAACACTCCAATGGGACTTTATTACAGGTAAACGGATGAAGCTCCAGCAAAGTTCATCCTCGATCTCATATTCCTCGATGGCCGAACTCCTCCATCCTCGTCGGCCGACCTCAAGCCGGGGGAGATCCAGGAGCAACAGATATTACAAAAAGAAACTAAATAAATAAATAAATAAAACATCACACCATACTTCTAAACTATTAGTTTTATATAATGATATAATCCACTTGTTGTTCCACATCATATGATTTATGTAATTAAACTCTAAGACCGTTCTACTTAAAAGCAATTCATTGTAACTCCAACTTTAAATCCATTCTCCGACCGCAAGTATATATTAGTAGCTACTAGCTGGTTATGAAAGACAAGCACAGAAACCAGAATTATGGAAATTGAGCGAATACGAGATCCTCCCTTCCACATCTCCTGACAAACAGTATGTTTCCCATGCAATAAAAAGGAAATAATCCGAATAAAAAATTATCGATAGATTAATCTATCTTGCCAAAATTGAATCCTGATAAAGGACTACGGTGTTTTTTGTAAGATTAGAAACAGAGAAGAAACCCCCCAACGCTCTAGTTTATGAAATGAATAAAGTCCAACAATGTAAAGACAAGACATGCATTGAAGTGAGAGGCTCACCCTGCCACGTTCTGGATCTGGAAACCCTCCGAAGAGCGGAACGTGCAGAAGTCCCAAGTCTACAAATCCTGATTCCCCTGAAGCCCGAATCCTGCGATTGATAGAACAATACACGAAATAAGATTAGGTTAAATAATCCTGCGATTGATAGAACAACACAAGAAATAAGATTAGGTTAAAGAGACTACTAGAAAATCTCTTTGGAATCGGGGGTGCGAGAGAGACCTTGAAGGAAAGAGGTCGAAGGGGAAAGAAGCCGGAGGGTGGAGAAGAGGGATAGGAGGAGGAGGCTTCTGGGGGCTGCTGAGACCGGCAGCAAGAAGGAGAAGGATTTAACACCACCGATTGCATCATTAGAAGCTCTCGATTTCTCGATCTTCCTTGCCGTCAGGTTTCTGTCCAGGTATGGGGGGCAGGGTTGGACGGGTTATTCGGCACGCTACAACCACAATAACCGGGAGACGGGGGCGGCGTGAAACGGATGGGAACGGGGAAGGACTCGAAATCGCCCTCCACATTTAGCGGCCAGAAAATATACATGTTATAGAGCCGCCAACCCATATTCCAGGCAGTTCCTTTTTCTGATCGAGACCATCTTGTTTGAAACGTAACCTGATATATTAAAAAAAAAAAAAAAAAAAACAGGTAACTTCAGCCCACCGGGCACGGGGTGGGCCAAGATTAGATCTTTGCGTTCAGCGGTTGAACATTGCCATTCTTTTTTTCATCAAACTTTCAGTACTCATTTGATTTTTTTATTAAAATATTTTTTATTAAATTAAATATATGATACTTTAAAAATTAAATTTATATATTTTAGAATGACTTTTATCAGATGAGCATCTATTTTTTAAAAAATTACATAAAATAAATATTATATTTTTAATAAAAAATTTATCCTATCAAAAAAACTAAGAAAGTATTTTTGGAGACGAAAAAAAACGATAATTTCTAGTTAGTTGAAATTAAACTTTCTCATATCCCACATATATTTTTTGGTTCCATAAAATATAAAAATTTTAACCCATGAAATAAAAAATAAAATTACAATAAAAATAAAAACAAGTATATTGATTATTATATAAAATATTAAATAATAACATGATAATTAATAATAAAATATTAATTCTAACAAAATAGCTTAGAATAAATTTAAATTTAATTAAAAATATCAATTTATTTATAAACAAATATTTTAATATATATTTAATTTTTTAACATAATATATATAATTATTCTAATATGATATCTACCATAACTACTACTTCATTTCTCTCTTTGAATATTTTCAATCAATTCTCTATTTTTTACTTGACCATTCTTTCTTTATTGGCCATACTTTCTCTCATCCTCCAATTTATATAAGGTTTGTAACATCCTGTTACAGTGGTAGTATAAATACTTCAGATCGTCCGATCAATATCCAAAGCATCTTGACTCAGTTGGTATTCACTAACCATTTAAGGATAAGAAAATTACTATAATATTCTCCGAACTGATAGCCGATCCTCGGAAGAAGATCTGAACCATTTAATTCAGAAATAACTCAAATAGTGTTCGTAATTTATATATCGCCTCGGATAGGCGACTCATCTACATTCTCACCGATTCATCTCATGAGTCAATGGCAACACCGCTGTAATCCAGCTATGAGCAAGCTGTTTTTCACTTGGTCCCGACTATCGGAAGCGGATAAAGCATTCCAATCCCGTTAATAATAACCTTCTCGATTGGGAAAAGTGCCCCGAATCTTGCCACGATGATACTAGTGGCCCAAGATTAGTGGAGCAGCGTAATGGTCATATGAAACTTCCTTACAAATACCATAAATTCTGAGGATGCAGGTAAGCAAGAAATTTCTCTCAGAGAACTCATTGTTGCTTGATTGTTCTCTACTGACTTGAACATCGGAGGGTTCTCGTCGGAGTCAAATCTTCTGGCTTAGATTTTATTTTGTAGATCACTCCAGCATCTCCTACAAGAGGCCGATCGCTCCACTTCCGAAGTATTCGATTTTCAGTAACAATAGATAGAGAAAGGGCTTATCTCTTAAAAATGCCATCTAAGAAGGCATCATCACGTCTTAATGACGTTGCTGATGCTACTTCTCAACAAGCGGATACTAGGGCCAAAGACCATACTCAGCCTCCGATGGTGGAAGCCTCCCGTCGGTTCAACCGACCCTTATTACTATGGACCAGTTCAACCTGCTCCTTCAGTAGGTTCAAACTTTAATGATCGTCGTTCAAGCAGTCCAAACTATGTTTCCGCCTCCTTCGATGGCGTCGCAGCCAAGCCAGGTTGCCCCTGCACCATCCTTCATGGTGCAGTCAATATTTCCTCGGACGATCCCATCTATGCCATGCCTCTTCAACTACCGATTTTCTATGTGCAATAACAAGCCAAACCTCCTCGGGCACCTCCACAAAGCTCCAAGAGGAGGCAGACCCATCGACGATCTCTTAGCTCACAGTCTAGGCATGATTCGACTTCCGACCATCGCTCTCCTTAGCAATCCGAGGCCTGCACTGCCCGAGATTTAATAATTGAAAAGAAGCTCTAGGAATTCGATGAGAAGTTTAAGGCTCTGAATAAAGCTTCTTTTTTTCCATCTCTTTGATGGGCTTAACGACGAGCCCCCTTTCGATGAAAAGATTATGAAAGAATTGTCGTCGCTTAACTTCAAATTGCCTTAGATCAAGACATATGATGGGACAACCGATCCTATTGATTACGTTGAGATCTTCAAAGCAACGTTGCTCTTTCAGGGAGCATCATATGCTATTCTCTGTCGGGCGTTCCCCACCACTCTTAAAAGAGTGGCTCGATAATGATATTTGATGGAGACGCGATGTTGTCGTTAAGACACCATGTTTATCAGTTTAATCCGACTTCTTAAAATAATTAAAAATCAGTAGATAGCAATGAGTTGGATCGAATCCATAGGGAAGGTAGTGTTTTTAGATTTGAAATCTTTGATTTTATAAAAGAAAAAGAAAAGAGAAGAGTTTTGGGATCAAAAGTGAAGTCAGAAAATAAAAAAAAGCAAAAATTAAAAGGTGCAGGAATTTAAACTTGGTACTAAGATCTACTAGTTAGATCTTAGCATCTACTTGCAAAGCAATAATTTAAAGTGCAGAAATTAAATTACAATAAAAAGTAAGAAATTAAAATATAAAAATAAAACTTTTTATTAACTAAAATTTTAGAATTTAAACATATAAAATTTTAAAAAAAAAGATAATAAAATAAAATAGCCTGATCTCTGATCTTGGATCGGCATTGGCAGAAAGATGGTGTAGAAGCTTGGCTCTTCTTCTCGGCACCCGTTGCTTCAAAGCAGCCTTTAACCCATAGCCTGGCTTCGCCTTGTACCAAAGCTTCACCTTGATCGGAGATGTTGATTTCTGATGGCCTGGGATCCTTTTTATAGAGCTAGGAGGGCTGGATATTTTTTTCTAAAGGCAATATGGGACTAATAGCCTTTGTAATCGTCAAAATATAAAAAAATTTGGATAAAGTTTAAATCAAAATAGCTCTGATACGACTCTGGTAAATCTGATAAAATTCAGCTGTTCAACAGAAATTCAACGGTCCAAAAATCATCAAAATCGGATGTAGATCAACTCAGATCGGATTGGATTAAATTCTGATCGTTGGATCGCGCTAGATGGAGGAAATCTGGCCGCAAATCACGCGCCTGAGAGTTTGATCGCCGTCGGGAGCTTTCTGGACCGTTGGATCATCTCCTGGATTGAGCGCTGCCGTCCGATGGTGATCCGCATGATGTTTGTATCTGAATAAAATTCGGAAGCAACCACAGCCGTCCGATCCTGACCGCAAACAACCACATCCGTCCGATCGCGCAATAACTGTTCCCATGGACCGCGTGGACCGACCGCACCTCACACCGCAACCAATCAGCGCCGCTGTTGTCGGACGAAAGACTAAATTACCCTTGTGAGCCACGATAAATTTCTGTAGACCCTTAAGGGGTCTAGGTCCACCACGTGGCAATTTCTGATTCGCCAGAATTTGCTGAGCTGGAGGTCCACGCCTAGATCGTGGACCAGCTGATGGCTTCAACGGCTGAGTCGGCTTGATGGCTTGGCTTGGCTTGGTGGCTCGGCTTACGGAGCCGACTGAGCCATTTTCTTTTTTTATTTAATTTTTATTTATTTTATATCTTTCAAAATTCATATCTTTTCCATTTTAGCTCCGTTTTACTTGAAATTTATTTCATTGTGATCAGAAAAATGAGCTCTTTCTATTGATAATAAAATTTTATTTTTTTATTTTTATTATTTTTTAATTAATTTTTTAATTAATAAAAATATGAATTTTTCAAAAATTATATATAAATTGATTATTAATTTTTAAAAATTAATATTAATTAATTGATAAATTAATATTTTTATTGATGAATTTATTATACTTATCACACCCCCCAACTTAAGCTTTGCTCGTCCTCGAGTAAAGAAAGAATTTAGTTTTAAATACCTTTTAACTTTAGAGTTTCGAATTTTACCTAAGCAATTTTCAAAATGGCCATTGATATTCAGTAGAGCTTAAATGAGATATATCATTGGGGTATTAATACTTATCAATAGAAAAATTAAGTAAAGAACATTAAATTTTTTAGAACTTTTTCTAAATTATTCCACTTTTATCTCTGATTTGTCTAAACTTTCATATAGGCAGGTGTATTGCTACTTCCATCCTTCATTTATTAATTTTTATTTTCACATTGCCCACTTTTTGATGCGAATATCATTGCTTACTTAGGCAACGGGACCCGGTTACTTGGTGGGAAATCAATGTTTTTTTTTTTTTTTTTTACATTGTACCACTATTGAGTGTCTTAACTCCTTAAGCTTTCTATTTGATCCATGTAGCGAGTCTTGGGCCAATGACTCCCAAACCAGTTGGCTTTAGGGCACTAGGTATAGAATACCCCTCGGGCTTACTAGCTCGAATCAAATAGGCTACGAGTTAAGACTAGCTTTACAACGAGCTTCTTTGCCCTTCCCACCTTTTGACGCAAAACTCAATGCTTGCTTAGGCAAAGAGACTCGATTACTCAGTGAGAAGTACTTGAAAACTATTTTATTAAAATAAATTTTTATATGAAGAAACGTATAGTTACCCTACACAAGCCTATAAAAAGTAGACTTTTCTTTGATGCTAATAAAAATAATTAGAAATGCTCCAAAGAAAAATTTTTTATGTTCTGGACTTAACTCTTTATTGAATTTTTTTAATACTTGATTCCTCAATATCTCACAGATTCTCTAATCTGTGCATCAATTTTCTTTTTAAAATGCTTAGTTTAATTCGATTTTTAAGCATAATCAGGTATCTAAATACTAAATACTAACTTTTTCGAGGACTTAAAATTTTAAAATTTTTATTTTTCTCTTCCCCCAACTTAATCGATATTGTCCTCAATGGAGAAGAAGAAATAAAGAATGTAATAAAGAACATAAAAGAATACACCTAACTCAGTATATATATATATATATATATATATTTATTTATTTTTTATTTATTTTTTTATTTTTTTATTTTTTATTTTTATTTTTATTTTTATTTTTTTTTGGTCCAGCACATGTCTTTGAAAATTTGAGCTCTTCCTTCAACTTATTCAAATTTTTCTAAAAAGAAAATAAACTAAAAAAATAAATTAGATAAAACCTAAATATTGGGTTGCCTCCCAACAAGCGCTAAGTTTACCGTCTTCAGCCAGACACAATATAGCTCACTATCCTGTGTCGAATATTGGATTGATAAATTTCAATGGTTTTGGATTGCCAATCTCAGAAAGATGATTTATAATCCCATTATTAATATAATCTTTGTTAATTTTAGGGATATAATTTATGATTCCATTCTCAGACCCATATTTATTAAGAATTACTCCTATTTGTTCTTCTAAAATGCTCATGAATGGAGTTTTAGGAGTTAAGTTTGATTCAATGGGTGCTGAAATGGTGACTAAAGGCGGTTTTAATTCTAGAGGTAAATTAATGTGATCCTGCTTAAACAACTCCATTGATATTTCATTACATGCCTTTTGATTTTTATAAGAAGAACCAGCTTTTAGGGTTGAAGGGAATAGGACATTAGGTTTATAAGTCTCGGGTAAATCATCTATTCTCTTTTCCCTTATTTCTATCTCATTTAAACTGGAACTAGCATCGGTACTAATTCCTGGCTTGGGTTCTTCTATGTGGTTAGTCTCAGTACTAACCAATTCCTCTAAATTTTTATTTTGGCTAGCATCAGTACTAGTCTCTCTCACTTGGTCTTGATAAGGGTCCATAAGAATCCTATAGCTTTTAAGTTCAGAAATTACTTTGGTATTCTCAAATTGGAGATTCTTAGATGAAACATTAGATTGATAATTTAATCCAGATGGTTGGTAGTCATCAGGTGGGTTGTTTGAAATTGGTAGGTTCGGTAGTTGATCTAGTTCTCTCCTCATGTTAGACTCAACTAATTATCCTATTTGAGCTTCTAGTCTGGCGATAGATTGCTGTTGAGTTAGAATTAATTATTGAAGTTGGTTAAATCTATCATCAGCTAGATTGGTCTGTTGAGGAGGTGGGTATGAAGGCTGATTATAACATGATGGCTGGTTAAACTGACTAAGCTGATCATTATTATAGGCATAATTTTGATAATTTTGATAATTTTCAAGTGAAATTTGGGTCTGAGCCTGAGTCTGTTGGGATGTCCGAGAAAAATTAAAGTTACTCCAATCTGAATTATATAAATTTGAAAATGGGTCATTAATCAATTTGGAGTATCCTTAAGTAGCTTGAACTTGTTATTGGATAAAATGTGGAAACTGTGCAGTCATAGGATATTCACTTACATGATGGGTTGGACTAGCACAGATTGAATAACTCTCCTGATAATTAGAAGATTGTTGACCTAGAGTTAGGAGTTGATCTATTTTCTGATCAAGAAGGTCAACTTTATCTAATTTTTGGACAATTAGATTTATATTAGCCATTTAATTATTATGTTTAATGTGAATCAACCATTCAATTAAGTTCAACTAAATCAGAAAAAGCGATTTTCTACCATGCATGTATTAGTGCAACCCTATTGTGTGGTTCAAAAAAAAAAATTTAGATTTTTATTTTTTTATTTTTTATAATTATTATTATTATTATTATTTTATTATATTAAAAATTAATTTTTTTAATTATTTTATTTGTTAATTTTAATTTAATTTAATTTATTATTTTTAATATTTTTTAGTTAGTTTAATTTAATTTTTATTTTATTTTATTTTTAGAGGAGTAAGGAGAAGAGTTCTAAAGAAAAGATCCTAAGGAGTTTTAGAACTAAGAAAGAGAAGAATTAGGTTTAATTAGATTTAATGTTGGTTAGCAATCAAGTTGGTCAATCAATCCTGACTAAGGGTTATCCTAGATCTAGACAGCTCCTAACTGCCAAGGTCACCTTCAAGCCCTCCAAGTGTAGGATTAGCCAATCAACTAGCCAGGTAAGTGTAAGGTCGATGGGAGTCCCCCCGTTGCTTGCCTTAGACACCAATTATGCTTGGCCAGGTAAGCGAACGGAACCAATTAGAAACCACCTTTCTTCGGGCTCAATCGTCCCTGAACCACTTTCCTAGACACTAGTCAAATTGATTAACCCTAACTTGGTTCAACTCTTAGGATTCCTTATCTTATTGAGCTCGAGTTCCTAGGGTTGATGTCTAATTGATTTTAAAATTAAAGGCTTAGGTCAATGCAGGATGCTGGTTGGTTGTTTGTGGGCTAAGAAAGGATGATCAAATTCCCACCTTATCTTGTTTAATTGGGTTGTGCCCTTAATTTGATTTAATATGAATATGCATGAAAAAAAAAAAATTCAATCAAAGGGTTTTATGCAATTTAAACTAGATGCATGCAACTAATTAAATTATGAAAGGCTTACCTTGCCTCCAGCAATCACCAAAAAAATAAATAAAAATAAAGATAAAAATAAAACTAATATGATGCATGCTCTAAGCAGTTAAGATTTCTAATCTTGTCATGAGATTTTTAATTAGATTTAAATGGATATTTTTTTAAATTAATTTAAAAATAAAATAAATAAATAAATAAATAAAAAGAAAAGAGGACTAGGGTTAGGATTGATCTTACCAAAATTAGATGCTTTCTTTGTTTTCTCCTTTTTTTTTCTACAAAATAAATAAAAAAAATTAGTAAGAAATATTAAAAAAATATAATTAATTTACAAAAAAAATCAAAGAAATCAAAGAAAAAAATAGCATCTATTCCTTCCCCGACAACGGCGCCAAAAACTTGATGGAGACGCGATATTATCGTTAAGACACCGTGTTTATCAGTTTAATCCGACTTTTTTAAAATAATTAAAAATCAGTAGATAGCAGTGAGTCGGGTTGAATCCACAGGGAAGGTAGTGTTTTTAGATTTGAAATCTTTGATTTTATAAAAGAAAAAGAAAAGAGAAGAGTTTTGGGATCAAAAGTGAAGTCAGAAAATAAAAAAAAGCGAAAATTAAAAGGTGCAGGAATTTAAACTTGGTACTAAGATCTACTAGTTAGATCTTAGCATCTACTTGCAAAGCAATAATTTAAAGTGCAGAAATTAAATTGCAATAAAAAGTAAAAAATTAAAATATAAAAATAAAAATTTTTATTAACTAAAATTTTAGAATTTAAATACATAAAATTTAAAAAAAAAAGATAATAAAATAAAATAGCTTGATCTCTGATCTTGGATCGGCATTGGCAGAAAGATGGTGTAGAAGCTCGGCTCTTCTTCTCGGCACCCATTGCTTCGAAGCAGCCTTTAACCCATAGCCTGGCTTCGCCCTGTACCAAAGCTTCACCTTGATCGGAGATGTTGATTTCTGGTGGCCTGGGGTCCTTTTTATAGAGCTAGGAGGGCTGGATATTTTTTTCTAAAGGCAATATGGGACTAATAGCCTTTGTAATCGTCAAAATACACAAAAAAATTTGGATAAAATTTAAATCAAAACAGCTCTGATATGACTTTGGTAAATCTGATAAAATCCAGCCGTTCAACAAGAATCCAACGGTCCAAAAATCATCAAAATCGGATGCAGATCAACTCAGATCGGGTTGGATTAAATTCTGACCGTTGGATCGCGCTAGATGGAGGAAATCTGGCCGCAAATCACGCGCTTGAGAGTTTGATCGCCGTCGGTAGCTTTCTGGACCGTCGGATCATCGCTTGGATCGAGCGCTGCCATCCGATGGTGATCCGCGTGATGTTTGTATCTGAATAAAATTCGGAAGCAACCACAGCCGTCCGATCCTGACCGCAAACAACCACATCCGTCCGATCGCGCAATAACTGTTCCCATGGACCGCATGGACCGCCGCACCGCACACCGCAACCAATCAGCGCCGCTGTTATCGGATGAAAAGACTAAATTACCCTTGTGAGCCGCGATAAATTTCTGTAGACCCTTAAGGGGTCTAGGTCCACCACGTGGCAATTTCTGATTCGCCGCAATTTGCTGAGCTGGAGGTCCACGCCTAGATCGTGGACCGACTGATGGCTTCAACGGCTGAGTCGGCTTGATGGCTTGGCTTGGCTTGGTGGCTCGGCTTACGGAGCCGGCTGAGCCATTTTCTTTTTTTATTTAATTTTTATTTATTTTATATCTTTCAAAATTCATATCTTTTCCATTTTAGCTCCGTTTTACTTGAAATTTATTTCATTGTGATTAGAAAAATGAGCTCTTTCTATTGATAATAAAATTTTATTTTTTAATTTTTATTATTTTTTATTATTTTTTAATTAATAAAAATAGGAATTTTTTAAAAATTATATATAAATTGATTATTAATTCTTAAAAATTAATATTAATTAATTAATAAACTTGGTGCGTTTGTCGAAATTATTTTTAATAAATCAAAGAAATTAAAATCAAAAATCAAAAATCTTCCTCGGCAACGGCGCCAAAAACTTGATAGGAACGCGGTGCTGTCGTTAAGACACCGTGTTTATCAGTTTAATCCGACTTTTTAAAATCATTAAAATTACGTAGATAGTAGTGAGTCGGGTCGAATCCACAGGGAAGGTAGTGTTTTTAGATTTGAAATCTTTGATTTTTGAAAAGAAAAAAAAAGAAGAAGTTTTAGGATCAAAAGTGAAGTTGGAAAAGTGAAAATTAAAAAGTGTAGGAATTTAAACTTGGTACTAAGATCTACTAGTTAGATCTTAGCATCTACTTGCAAAGCAATAATTTAAAGTGCAGAAATTAAATTATAATAAAAAGCAGAAAATTAAAATATAAAAATAAAAATTTTTATTAACTAAAATTTCAGAATTTAAATACATAAAATTTAAAAAGAAAAGATAATAAAATAAAATAGCCTGATCTTTGATCTTGGATCGGCATTGACAGAAAGATGGTGTAGAAGCTCGGCTCTTCTTCTCGGCATCCGTTGCTTCGAAACAGCCTTTAACCCATAGCCTGGCTTCGCCCTGTACCAAAGCTTCACCTTGATCGGAGATGTTGATTTCTGGTGGCCTGGGGTCCTTTTTATAGAGCTAGGAGGGCTGGATATTTTTTTCTAAAGGCAATATGGGACTAATAGCCTTTATAATCGTCAAAATACAAAAAAATTCGAATAAAATTTAAATCAAAATAGCTCTGATACGACTCTGGTAAATCTGATAAAATCCAGCCATTCAACAGGAATCCAACGGTCCAAAAATCATCAAAATCAGATGTAGATCAACTCAGGTCGGATTGGATTAAATTCTGGCCGTTAGATCGCGCTAGATGGAGGAAATCTGACCGCAAATCACGCGCCTGAGAGTTTGATCGCCGTCGGGAGCTTTCTGGACCGTCGGATCATCGCCTGGATCGAGCGCTGCCATCCGATGGTGATCCGCGTGATGTTTGTATCTGAATAAAATTCGGAAGCAACCACAGCCGTCCGATCCTGACCGCAAACAACCACATCCGTCCGATCGCGCAATAACTGTTCCCATGGACCGCGTGGACCGGCCGCACCACACACCGCAACCAATCAGCACCGCTGTTATCGGACGAAAAGGCTAAATTACCCTTGTGAGCCGCGATAAATTTCTGTAGACCCTTAAGGGGTCTAGGTCCACCACGTGGCAATTTCTGATTCACCGGAATTTGCTGAGCTGGAGGTCCACGCCTAGATCGTGGATCGGCTGATGGCTTCAACGGCTGAGTCAGCTTGATGGCTTGGCTTGGCTTGGTGGCTCGGCTTACGGAGCCGGCTGAGCTATTTTCTTTTTTTATTTAATTTTTATTTATTTTATATCTTTCAAAATTCATATCTTTTTCATTTTAGCTCCGTTTTACTTAAAATTTATTTTATTATGATTAAAAAAATGAGCTCTTTCTATTGATAATAAAATTTTATTTTTTTATTTTTATTATTTTTTTATCATTTTTTAATTAATTTTTTAATTAATAAAAATAGGAATTTTTCAAAAATTATATATAAATTGATTATTAATTCTTAAAAATTAATATTAATTAATAGATAAACTTGGTGTGTTTGCCGAAATTATTTTTAATAAATCAAAGAAATTAAAATCAAAAATAAAAAATCTTTCCCCGGCAACGGCGCCAAAACTTGATAGGAACGCGGTGCTGTCATTAAGACACCGTGTTTATCAGTTTAATCCGACTTCTTAAAATCATTAAAATTACGTAGATAGTAGTGAGTCGGGTCGAATCCACAGGGAAGGTAGTGTTTTTAGATTTGAAATCTTTGATTTTTGAAAAGAAAAGAAGAAAAGGAGTTTTAGGATCAAAAGTGAAGTCGGAAAAGTGAAAATTAGAAAGTGCAGGAATTTAAACTTGGTACTAAGATCTACTAGTTAGATCTTAGCATCTACTTGCAAAGCAATAATTTAAAGTGCAGAAATTAAATTACAATAAAAAGCAGAAAATTAAAATATAAAAATAAAAATTTTTATTAACTAAAATTTTAGAATTTAAATACATAAAATTTAAAAAGAAAAGATAATAAAATAAAATAGCCTGATCTCTGATCTTGGATCGGCATTGGTAGAAAGATGGTGTAGAAGCTCGGCTCTTCTTCTCGGCATCCGTTGCTTCGAAGCAGCCTTTAACCCATAGCCTGGCTTCGCCCTGTACCAAAGCTTCACCTTGATCGGAGATGTTGATTTCTGGTGGCCTGGGGTCCTTTTTATAGAGCTAGGAGGGCTGGATATTTTTTTCTAAAGGCAATATGGGACTAATAGCCTTTATAATCGTCAAAATATAAAAAAATTTAGATAAAATTTGAATCAAAATAGCTCTGATACGACTCTGATAAATCTGATAAAATCCAGCCATTCAACAGGAATCCAACGGTCCAAAAATCATCAAAATCGGATGCAGATCAACTCAGATCGGGTCGGATTAAATTCTGGCCGTTGGATCGCGCTAGATGGAGGAAATCTGGCCGCAAATCATGCGCCTGAGAGTTTGATCGCCGTCGGGAGCTTTCTGGACCGTCGGATCATCGCCTGGATCGAGCGCTGCCGTCCGATGGTGATCCGCGTGATGTTTGTATCTGAATAAAATTCGGAAGCAACCACAGCCGTCCGATCCTGACCGCAAACAACCACATCCGTCCGATCGCGCAATAACTGTTCCCATGGACCGCGTGGACCGGCCGCACCGTACACCGCAACCAATCAGCACCGCTGTTGTCGGACGAAAAGACTAAATTACCCTTGTGAGCCGCGATAAATTTCTGTAGACCCTTAAGGGGTCTAGGTCCACCACGTGGCAATTTCTGATTCGCCGGAATTTGCTGAGCTGGAGGTCCACGCCTAGATCGTGGATCGGCTGATGGCTTCAACGGCTGAGTCGGCTTGATGGCTTGGCTTGGCTTGGTGGCTCGGCTTACGGAGCCGGCTGAGCTGTTTTCTTTTTTTATTTAATTTTTATTTATTTTATATCTTTCAAAATTCATATCTTTTCTATTTTAGCTCCGTTTTACTTGAAATTTATTTCATTGTGATCAAAAAAAAGATCTCTTTCTATTGATAATAAAATTTTATTTTTTAATTTTTATTATTTTTTTATTATTTTTTAATTAATTTTTTAATTAATAAAAATAGGAATTTTTCAAAAATTATATATAAATTGATTATTAATTATTAAAAATTAATATTAATTAATTGATAAATTAATATTTTTATTGATGAATTTATTATACTTATCAATATTCCAGTCTGAAGTCGGGCTCAATCCATTCATTCAAAGAGCTGAGCCGATCACTTTGTTAACAGCCATAAGTAGCAGAAGTGGTCCAACTACTTGAACACCATCCTCCAAAAGAATGGTGAGTTGATCCACGATTATGTAAGCCATTTTAATGCAGCAACCTTGAAAGTTCAAGACCTAGATCAGTCGGTTGTGATGACCACTTTATGGATGGATTACAGAAGAATGACCTGAAAGGATCATTAAAAAAAAAAATTTCTTAGGATTATGCTGATAGGCTAGAGAGGGCGAGAAAGTATACTAACATCGAAGAGGCCTTTGCCGAGGACACCCCTGCCAATGTAGCCCCGGCAGGATCGAATAAGGAACGCCTCCCATCAAAAAAGGAGGCTTATCGATAGCGCTCCTGCTCAAGAAATAGAAGGGCAGAATTTCTTTCGAAAACCATCAATCTCTGAGCCCCCAAAGAAGGGATCAACAACGGTCTCCATCGAGACGTTTTCATAACTATACGCCTCTAAATACTACGCGGGGAGAAGTCCTAATGCAAATCCAGAACCAGCTTTCCCAGCCTCCGAGAATGCGAACGAATTTGGAGCACCGCAATCCATTGAAGTACTGCTTATATCACCATGACCACGATTATGATATGGAAGACTGTCATCTCCTCCATGATGCCATTGAGAAGCTCATTTGGGAGGAAAGATTGGAATGCTTTGTCCATAGAAGAACTCCCTTGCGATGACTTCCTCCGAGAGCTCGACAGCCGCCTCATCAACCTTAGTGCCCATG
Source organism: Cocos nucifera (assembly GCA_006176705.1). Taxonomy (NCBI): domain Eukaryota; kingdom Viridiplantae; phylum Streptophyta; class Magnoliopsida; order Arecales; family Arecaceae; genus Cocos; species Cocos nucifera. The sequence continues at coordinate 836,867 of QRFJ01000616.1, forward strand.
TCGATGCCTTTGCAGGAGGCGGGGGAACCAACAGCTGCTAACAAGCGATCTCTCCATGGTGAGATTCTTGTAATCATTAGAAAATCGTCTGGGATGGCGAAGAGGCCAAAATGCGAGGATAGCCTCGGAGAAGCAATAACTTTCACTGAGCAAGATGCAGAAGGTGTATAGCAACCACACAATGATGCTGTGGTTGTCTCTTTAAATATTTTTGATTATAATGTACACCATGTACTTATCAATAATAGAAGCTCAGTCGATATTTTGTACTTTTCTACTTTTTTTCTCATAGGATTGTTCTTCGATCGATTAAGTAGATTTGATACGCCGATCCAGGGATTATTCGAAAGCTCTATATTTTCGGAAGGAATGATCAAGCTGCCTATTACGGTGGGCACCCATCTCAGCAAACAACAGTACAAGTGGACTTCCTTTGGCTTATAACGCCCTTCTCGAAAGACCTAGTTTATGGAAGCTCAAAGCTATTATGTCCAGCTACCACCTCACGGTCAAGTTTCAATAATCTATGGAGTGGGGAAGATTTGAGGCAATCAGACTGTAGCAAGATATTATTTCGCCACCAAGCTTCAGATAGAAGACCAAGCGAAGCCCCAGCTCGAACTTCCAATAGGACTGGATACTCGAGATGATCTGACGAAAAATTGAGCCCAACCATCCGATGAGCTTCAGAAGATTCCATTAAGAAAGGAGAATCCCAATCAGACTATGAAGATTGGCTCCTACCTCGATAAGGTAATGAAAAATCAGTTGATCGCTTTTTTGCAAGCCAATGCAGACTTTTTCGCTTGGTTGGCTGCTGATATGTCTGAAATCAATTCAAAGATGATGGCCCACCACCTGAGGGTGGACCCTACTTGTTGTCCAATTAAGAAAAAGAAGCAAAGCTTTGTCCCAGAGCACCAGAAAGCTATCATCGAGAAGCTAGATAAATTGATTAAAGTTGGCTTCATTAGAGAAGCAATGTATCTAGAATGGTTGGCGAACATCATTCTAGTAAAGAAGACGAATGGAAAGTGGTGCATGTGTATCGACTTCACCAACAACTTGAACGAAGCCTGTCCAAAAGATAGGTGATGCTCTTCGGACTAAGGAATGCAGGAGCCACATACCAAAGATTGGTCAACAAAATCTTCAAAGATCAGATTGGCAAAAATATGGAGGCATATATTGACGACATGCTGGTTAAAAGTCGAACGATGCCTGATCATATTGATGACCTTTGAGAAATCTTTGACATGCTTCGTCGATATCAGATGAGGCTAAATCTCTAAAGTGTGCATTCAGAGTGACTGTCGAAAAGTTTCTTGGCTTTATGATCTTCCGTAGAGGCATTGAACTGAATCATGAAAAGATCAAGACAATTTTGAAAATGTCACCACCAAAAATAGTCAAAGAGGTACAATGTTTGACTGATAAAATTGCCTCTCTTAACCATTTTATTTTCAAGTCGGTTGAGAGGTGCCTTCCATTCTTCCAAATTCCTAAGCAACCAGTAAATTTTCAATGGACCCCAGAGTGCTAAAGAGCTTTTGAAGAACTAAAAAAATATCCTAGTTCTCCGCCACTGCTCACTAAACCACTACCGAGCAAAGAGCTCCTCCTCTATCTGGCCGTTTCACCAATGGCAATCAGTGTAGTTCTCGTCCGAGAAGAAGGACGGCTTCAAAAGCCCATATATTATATTAGTAAAGTCCTTCATGATGTAAAAACCAGATATGCCAAGATGGAGAAGTTAATCTTCGCACTGATCATCGCCACAAGAAAGCTTCGATCCTTTTTGCAGGCCCATACTATAGTACTACTTACAGATCAACCCTTGAGGATAGTCTTGCATCGCCCAGACACTTCGGGTCGGATCGCAAAATGGGCCTTGGAGCTTTCAGAGCTAGACATACGCTATTAGCCGAGGCCTTCTATCAAAGCTCAGATCTTAGCTAATTTTGTCCTTGAATGCACTGTCCCAGATACAGAAGCCCAGGAAAAGAGTTCCAAAAACAAATCCGAAGACCCCACAAGCTTAGAAGATGATAAAAATTTTGGGTCAGATCTAGAGGAAACATGGACCCTACATGTCGATGGCTCATCAAATTCGTTAGGGTCAAGAATCAGATTGATTCTATCTAGTCCAGAAGGAGATATAGCAGCATACATTTTGCGCTTCGAGTTCTCAACTACCAATAATAAAGTGGAGAATGAAGCTCTAATTGCTAGACTAAATATTGCCCAAGAAGCTGGGGCCCGATGCTTGGAAGTCTTCAATGACTCTCAACTAGTAGTTGGACAGTTCAAAGAAGAATACGAGGCTCGAGAAGAGAATATGAGAAAGTACCTTCAAAAGATAAAAAATTTAACTTCATCCTTTAGGTACTTTAACATCCAATAGGTTCCTAGGGCATAGAATTTAAGAGCTGACACTCTCTTCAAGCTAGCATCTATGCTACCCGTCAACCTGGGCAAAGAGACTTATTTCGAAGTTCTAAAAACTTCAAGCTTAGAAGAGTCCATCAGTGTACATCAAGTTAATGAAGAGCCCAGCTGGATGGATCTTATCCTAAAATATTTAAGATCAAGAAAATTACCAGCTGATCAAAAAGAAGCCAAAAAGATCAAAAATCAGACCGCCAGATATGTACTACTCGACAATGACTTATACAAGCGATCTTTCTCTCTACTATTCTTAAGATGCCTACGCCCATCTGAAGCCAATTATACCTTGCGAGAGATTCATGAAAAAAATTGTGGAAACCACTTGGGGGGTCGGTTGCTATCTTATAAGATCCTTCGATAAGGATATTACTGGCCAACCATGCAACAAGATGCACAAAACTTCGTTAGGAGATGCAAGCAATGTCAGTGCATGACCGGATTCAATGCCGATCCGCAACACTTCTGACTCCTACTGAAGCCCCATAGCCATTCGTCTAGTGGAGACTGAACATCGTAGGCCCATTCTCCCGAGCCTCGGGTTAGCATAAGTTCCTGCTGGTAGCAATTGACTACTTTACAAAGTGGATAGAACCTGAACCCTTAGCCCAGATCACTGAATCAAAAGTATGGGATTTTATTTGAAAGTTGATCATCTACCATTATGGCTTCCCCAAAGTATTGATCTCTGACAACGAAAGGCAATTCAATGGTGCCTGACTTTGCAAATTTTGCAGGAATCATGCGATCGAGCAATGCTTCATTTTAGTAGGCCATCCATAAGCAAATGGAGAGGTAGATGTCACTAACATGACTTTTCTACAAGATCTCAAAGTCAGATGGAATCGGATTGGGGGGTCTTGGATGCAAGAACTCTATCATGTACTCTAGGTCTATGGAACAACTCAAAGAGTTTCGACTGATGAACGCCTTTTAGTTTGGCATTCAGATTGGAAGCGGTTATACTTGTGGAATTTGGACTTTCTTCTATTAGAATCGAAGAGTATGATGAAGACACTAATCCCATATGGCTCAGAGCCAATCTCAATTTGATCGAGGAAAACAGGGAGCGAGTAGTGGTGAGGATAGCTGCATATGGATAGAAAGTAGCTAGATATTACAATGCTCGAGTTAAAGCTAAAGAATTCTGAGCTGACGATCTCATCCTTCGTAGAGCTGAAGTCTCAAGGTCCATCGAGCAAGGAAAACTTTTATCTAATTGGGAGGGCTCCTATCAGGTCGACAAGGTGATGCAATCGAAAACTTATCGATTGAGGCAACTCAATTGGACTCCGCTTCCTAAGCCATACAACTTGGCTAATCTTCGTATGTACTATCAGTAGATCAAATGAATAAAAGAAGTTAAAAATTCACTTTCTCATTCTCTTACTGGATGCTCGTGTGATAAGGAGACTCAAAGAAAGTTGATCCAATATTCCTTCGATCGAGATAAGTTATAGTACGTTCTTTAGATCGAAACTACTTTAATCTAAAATTTTTTTGATCGGGATAAATTATAGTACGTTTCTCAGATCAAAATTACTTCAATCTAAAATTTCTTTGATCAGGATAAATTACAGTATGTTCCTCAGATTGAAACTACTCTAATCTAAAATTTCTTTGATCAGGATAAATTACAATATGTTTCTCAGATTAGAACTACTCTAATCTAAAATTTCTTTGATCGAGATAAATTACAGTACGTCCCTCAGATCGAAACTATTTTAATCTAAAATTTTTTTGATTAGGATAAGTTACAGTACGTGTTAGAAATTATGTCCCAAAGCTAATCATCAACCTATTGATGATTAAGATATTATAATTAATTTATTAATTAATAAAAAATATTTTGGCATCTTTTTTCATCATAAGTTTACATCTTCTAATGAACTCCATTGTTGTGATGAAGTTCTTAGGACTATTTAATTTTGATAAAGAGAAGATTTATCGATTAGTCCTTAAATTTATTCACGATCAAATGATAGGCTGTTAATTAAGACGATAGTGTCTATCGAGCATAGATCGCTATATACCATATAGGTTGGTTGTCCTCTTAACTCAGATGTGTGGAGACCCTGGTATGGCATACAGATGAGATGTATAGGTACATCATTATTGAACGTGACCAACTTTAGAGCATTCTACTATCTAAAATATCTCTGATGAGATATAGGTATAAGTATCCCTTAGACCTAAGATAACCTCAGTGACTTGCAAGCAACTCACTGTGCTTTGGTACCAAACTAACTGAATTTTTAATTCAGCAATGAAAGACTTCTAGACACAGTCAAGTACTTGCGAAGTCGGAGTATAATCAAGATGGAATTGACTACTCCAAGAGTTGGAGAAGAATGTATCACTGTATTTCAATATAGCAAAATCTTAGCCAGGATAATCCATCAGATGAATTTAGTATTTTGAAATACAATGTGGACAACCTGATCAGAGTTGACAGTTGAACTTTGATATGTCCTACGAGCATTGTGGTCAAGGGGATGAATTATATGAAAACTATATCTACATGAATTCTAAGGATGGTGTTCTATACCTTCTACCTATCCGACCATCGGATATCCACTACTATAAAAATGATCTATGACAGCGCATACTATGGCAGCGATTTTCGAAATCGCTGCCATAGATCGATCTATAGCAGTGGTTTATTATAATCATTATCATAGATTGGATCTATAGCAGTGGTTAGTAAAATCGCTGCCATAAGTCGGATCTATAGCAGCGGTTAGTAGGAACCGCTGCTATAAGCTTATTTATGGCAGCGATTAATTATAACCGCTGACATATATATTTTTTTCTTTAAATATTATATAATTTTAAAATTTAATATCTATTTTTATCATTCATTATCTAAATAATTATCATTAGAGTGTCGTCACAAAAGATCGCTTCGATTCGATGGCCCTAGCTTCATCGATCAAAAAAATTCGATTTCGACGATCACGAATGATGATGCGATGATCTGATAGATGAAGATCTTTGATGGATCTAAAAATCTGCAACGATAATCTCGATGATGTTTATAGTTTACTATCAAAGTTTTACTTCAATTGAATATCATTATCTTAGTCAATTTAGTATAGGTTAGTTTCGACCGTTAAATGATAAATGAGTTATCAAATGACCAAACGATATCCGATTATGAGATAATTTTTTTTATAAATGATCTTGGCTACTATTTTAATTATTTTTTATGATAGTGATTATAAAATTTAACTCGTAAGATGAAGAACGATCTAAAACTATACGTCTTCTGATAATTATTCTGAAACTTCACTGATTGTTATGCTCGTACTTTTACAATATCTGCTTAACATGAACAGTTTATACGAAAATGATTTAAATTTTACTATCATCACCGTATAAAATATTTAAAATTATAACAAAGATCATTTAACTAAAAAATTATCTCATAATTGAACATCGTTTAACCCTTTGATCGTTTGTTTCTAATTTAATGACTGAAATCATTCCGTACTAAATTGACCATGATAACGATATCCAATTGAAGTAAAACTTTGAAAGTATGCTACAAATATCATCAAAATTATTATTATAAATTTTTAAATCCATCAAAGATCTCCATCTATCAGATCATCGCATCGTCATTCGTGATCATCGAAATCAAATTTTTCTAATCAATGAAGCTAGGGCCATCGGATCGAGGCAATCTTTTACGATGACACTCTAATGATAATTATTTAGATAATGAATGATAAAGATGGATATTAAATTTTAAAATTATATAATATTTAGAGAAAAAATAAAAAAAATTATTTTCAACCTACGGTAGCGGTTATAAAAAACTGCTGCTATAGATCTACGGCAGCGATTATAGAACCGCTGTCGTAGATCTATGGCAGCAATTTTGGATAACCACTACGTAGATTTATGATAGTGATTCAATAACTGCTATTATAGGTTAGGTTAAAAATTTCTAAATTTTTTCTGCTTTCCTCCCATGCGCGCTCGATCTCTTTCTTTGTCTCTCTCCCTCCTCTCCATCGTCGGTGAGGCTTCTTCCCCTCGCCCAGCACCTTCCCTCCTTCTCCCTCGACTGGTGCCACCCTCCTTCCCTGTCCCCCTCCAGCTCCCCATCGTCGACCGCCCTCCCCACCACCCGCTACCCCCCCCCCCCACCCACCCCCGGCTGTCCTCCTTACCCCCATCCCAGCCGCTCCTCCCCGCCACCCCCACCCTCCCCGGCCACCCCTCCTTCCCCCATCCCCGGTCTCCCTCCCCCCACCCCCACTCGCACCCCCACCTCCATCCTCCCCTCGGCCGCCCTCCTTCCCCTCCATTCTCGACTGTCCCTCCCCGCTACCCTGCCACCCCCCAGCCCCCATCTCCGACCATCCCTCCCCCCATCCCCCACCCTCCCCTTGCTGCCTCTTTTCCCCATCCTCGGTCACCTTCTCCGCCACCCCCCCCCCCCCCCAACTGCCCCTCCCTGCTAGTCCCACCAGGCCCCCACCCCACACTCTTCCTTTCGATTGTCGACCCTCTCATCACTATGCCCTCCCCTGGCCCCCATCCCCAGGCACCCCTACTCTCTCTCTCTCTCTTTTCTCTTTCTCTCTCTTCTCTATCTCACTATCTTTACTTTTGTTTCGTAGGTTATCTTTCGTAGTGCCGTCGTCCTCCTCTAGCGTTGTCGTCGGCGACCCTCGGAGCTTTCGGTGCGACCTGCTCTTCTATAGCCATAGGTATAATTTTTTTTAATTTTATAGTATTATTTATTAATCATGTATATTTATAATAATTTATAAAATATTTATAATAAATATTATAAATATTTATTATAAATATTATAATTATCTACATGCCATAATTTTTGGGCTATGCCGTGACGGTAGCCTTGGGCTGTGCCATGTCGGTGGCTGTGGATTTGATCTATCAATGGATTGAGTTTGGATCAAAATCTGGATATTCAGATTTAACCCAATTTTAATTACTGGATACCGGATCTAAATCTGAATTTGAATATCCGATGGGTCTATACTTGAAGTACCAGACCCAGATCCTAATGGATCCTCTGAAGGTTCGGACCCAATTTTCCGGGATCCAAAAACTAAGAAACATGGAGAGACTGAGAGGGAGATCGATAGATTGAGAGAGGGAGGGCTAGTCGCTCGTCAGCCATCGGCAAGGGAGATCAAGAGTGGGAGGGAGGGAGGGGTCCGACCTCACCACCGTCACCGGTGAGGGAGATCGAGAGAGGGAGAGAAGAAGGGAGGGATCTGACCTTGCCACCATCATTAAGAGGAAGGGGGTCTGGCCTCACCGATGAGGGAGATCGAGGGAGGGAGAGTGGGAGATCGAAAAAGCGAGAGAGGGAGGGAGAGATTCGGCCTCGTTAGCATCATTGAGAGGGATGGGGTTCGATCTTACCGACGAGGAAGATCGAGGGAGATCGAGAGAGTGAGAGAGGAAAGGATGGGATCCGACCTCACTGATGAGGAAGATTGAGAGGAGAGAGGAAGATTGAGAGATGGAAAAGCTAAGAGGGAGGGGTTCGGCCTCGCCGCAGTCACCGACAAGAGAGATCGAGAGAGGGAGAGAGGGAGTGATCGAGGAGATGGCACATAGTCGAGCCAGATCAGATCATGATCGAGCCGGCTGGGGAAGGATCCAAGCCGGATGTCTCAGACATGGAGCCGGCTCGGCTTCTGAGCGAATAGAATTTGATATATCTCTCTAATGTTCCAACTTTAAGCCCTAAGGTGCCACCATCATCTATTTTGTTCTTATTTCAGATTTTTGGATTAACACCAAGGTTCGCGCAAGAGATCGAATCTATGACTGTTGCTCATCCTTAATTATTTTTATGAATGTAATTCATGTTGTAGAATTTATTGCATAACATTTTTTGGATGTTTATATCTTATTGCTTTTATTTATTGCATTGCATAACGATAGACCCATCAATTAATTAGTGTATATATTAGAGACTATTTATTGATGCTATACTAATATTATTGTTCAACATGTTATATTGATTAATGTTTATTAATGTTGCAGATTATGATGGCACCAAAATGCCATCTAGCTTTCATCCCTGCCCCTCGATGGATTACGCGTAGTTCAGCATTCAAGGAGCAGTCGGAGCATACTCCATCCACCTCGACATCGACTGTTTAGAGACCTCCACCACCGGCATCTACTCCACCGACGACATCTACTCTACCGATGGCATCTACTCCATTGATAGCTTAGCCTCTACCATCATCCATATCTAAGACACATGCTACTACACAGGCATCTGAGTGTACGTTTTTATTATATTAGCACAACTTTATTTTTTATATAGTATTTATATACTTATATATTTGCATAACATATTTGCATTGTAGGTGCATCATCCAGCCAGACATTTCGTGATCCCACACGTATGGCACACGTGTAGAACTGCCAGCATCAGATAATGATCTATTACGATGTGGAGAGAAGGCCGGTAGGGGAGATCGTGTGGGAGATGCATTCCTTTTTTGGAGTACTTATGAGGTAGTCGGACATCATTCCCATAGAGCCCAAAGACTGATGTTTGATGGATGCTGCCATCAGAGATCGGATATGGAAGGAGATATGGGTAAGTATGTGCATCTTAGTTATATTTATATATTTTATATGTTTACACTATATATATTTGATTAGAATAATTTTATAACTAATTTTTGATAAATTATGCAGAGGAGGTATGACTTTCTCGATCATGAGAGGGCTCGAGATGTCCGACTGAAGAAGATCGAAGAGTTGTACCGAGATTACAAGATCAAGCTCCACAGAGGATGGCTCGAGCATCGATGAGACACTCCGGAGGAGCTTGTTCCCTGGATATAGGATTATCCTTTGAGTCAATGGGAGAGGATGGTTAGACATTGGAGGAGCCAGGAGTTCGAGGTAAAATTCCTAACTTTTAAATTTTTTAATATGCTTAAAATTTTATTTAAATATTTATTATTTATTTAAATACTTGTTAGGCTATCTCCCATCAGAATTGGGAGAATCATGCAGTCAAGGAGTATACGCACACTCTAGGCTGCGAGTCTATGGCCAGTCATGTATATAAAGAGATAATTAATTTTAAATCTTACTAGATAAATTAAATTCATATTTTTTATCATCTTTCTGATAAATTTATTTTTTGTTATAGCCAATGAGAGATAAAGTGATGTCCAGTCATAGTGAGATCTTTCAATCCAGTCGCACAAACAAGATAGGTAGGTCGATGAATGTCACGATCGGATGAATTTTTGTAAGTATTAAATATATTAGTATATATGATTAATATTATAGCATTTCTTACAAAATTTTATTTTAATTTATAATTATAGGATCAGTTAGATGTGCTCGCGAGCGAGGGCCCGGATACCTCTGGGTCCCATGACCATCTGTCTCAGATCTTGAGGCCTGAGCACTCAGGAAGGATCCAATGCAGGCCCGGACACATGCTGACGAGCTACTGGTCTGAGGCAAGCGTCTCCTCACAGACTTCTAGTATCGTCAGTCGGAAGGAGCTTGAGGAGGCATTGGCATGGGTAGATCATGCTGCGACGTGGGCAGATTGGGCTGAGAAGCATGCATCTCATTTGGAGAGCATCGTGAGAGATATGATGTCGACGCTCAGCACGTATTTTAGAGTCACGAGCTTCGAGAATATGTTGGCTCGTATTTCAGCTCTAGCTCTAGCTTCGGCTCTGGCTCCAACTTCGACTCCGACTCCAGCTCTAGCTCTTGCTCTGGCTCCCGGTGACGACGATGATGATGTAGATTTAGAAGATTTTTGATGTATTTTTTTAAAAAAATATTATAATAAATTTTATTCAGTAATAAAATTTTAGCATTCTAAAATAATTTTTATATTTATTATATTTTTTCATATTATATATTTATATTTATTAGGTAAAATATATAAAAAAATAAAAAATTTAATTTTTTTAATTATTCAAAATCTACGATAGTGATTTTATAATCGCTGCTATATCCGTGCCAATCGCTCCCATAGGTTCCTGATGCAAACGATGTCAACCACTGTATTAGACTTATGACAGCAGTTAAAAAATCACTGCTATAGATTATCTATGATAGTGATTATGTAATCGCTGCTATAGGTCGATTTATTACAGCGGTTACATAATCGCTGCAATAGGCTATCTATAGCAGCGGTTCAAACAACCGCTATAATAACTACTGTCATAGAGCTACGACGATGGCTTCAGTAGCAGTGGTTAAATAACCACTGTCATAACCTATGGCGGTGACTTTTTTAGGCTACGATAGTGGTTACGAACCACTGCTGTAACCTTTTTTTGTAGTAATGATCATTGCTAGATGGTCACTTTGATTGGTACAGAAATTTATTTCTATGCTATCGATTTAAGTTCGGACCTATGAGGTCACACACATTAGAGCTTACGATCTAATCGAATGGTTGATCAATGATTAAGAATCATTTTAGGATTAAGCAATCAATACGATTGGTGTTTAACCTAGTGCAAGTATTGTAGAAGGATCAATTAGCAATTGGATTGCTAATTAGCTTAATTTGATTAAACCAATAGACTGAGATTAAGTCTAATTAAATATAATTTAATTAGATTTAATTTGGACTTGATTAGATCAAGTCTAATTAATTTATTGGATAAACCAAGTGCAAGGAAGAACTAGTCCTAATCTAATTAGGACTCGGATTAACCCAATTTTCTAATTTGATTAAAAAGTAAATTAAAATTAAATCTAATTTAATCTAATTTAATTAAGTTTTTAAATAAGTTAGGACATTATTTAATTGGATTGGTTTGATCTTGATTTTATTTGGTTAAAAGATCTTATTTGACCAAGTCAAATAAGAAGTCCTAGTGTGACTAGGACTCCATATCTTCTTGCACCACCCTAGTTCCAATGCCCTCCATACCTATTTTTTAGATATTTTTCATGAAAAATCTCTTTCTTTCTAATTTCCATGCCCCCTCTCTCTCTCTAAATCATATTTGGAAGTTAGGCGGAAGACCAAGTCAAAGGAGGAATTGATTTTGCTTAGAATTCTATGAGATAGAATCCTTATTGACCAAAATATCTTCTCTTGAGTGCTGCCCCCTCTTTTAATTAATTCTTCTCTTATTTCATAAAAATAATCTTCTTTTTTGTGTACCCTCCTTTGCTGGTCCATGCCAAAAATAATGGAGGAGGCATCCAAGAGTTGGGCGCCCCAACAACTTCCCATGTTTGGATATTCCTAGTCTAAGAATTTGACCTAACTTGAAATCTTCTTTTTCCTTATTTATTGGATGAATTTTGTTTTTATTTTTTTATGGAATATAGAGCTTTAGGAGAGGTTTGAGGTGTGCAAAAATTAGAGGAAGAGGGTCCTTGGGCATGGGGGTTCCATAGGCACCAAACTAGGTGTCTAGGTGAGAGAAAAGAGAAGAAGAAGAGGGTCTTCTTCTAGAGCTATTTTATTTTCAATCTCTCCTCCTTTCTTTTGAGTTTTTTTGAGAGAGTCTCAGATTAGAAAACTCTCATCTTTCTTCTCATATTTTGAAGAGTCTAAATTTTAGAGAAGGGAGCATCGGATCGACCGTCGAAGAAGGATCAGTACAGTACTAGCATGCTGTGCTGATTTCCTGCATTGGACTTTAGATTAGAAATCGTAGGTTCATGTGGATGACTCCTAGAGGTTGGACGCGTGTGCGGCTCATGATTTTATACTCAAGCCTAGATCAGCAAGTTAAAATATCTAACTTGCTTAGGTAATGGATCTGATCTATTAATTTCATACCTGCATTTGATGTAGTGTAGATTTGGATTGATTTGATCAATCTTTTACTTTCTTATTTGATTTTAATTTTTGATTTAATATCATGTATTGATCATATAATAGATTTGAGATCTAGATATTTACATATTTATTTAAATAAATATTTAATTTATTTAAGTCTTTTGCTGCATGATCTTGAAAAAGTTTCAAGATCTACCTGTAAAATCCTAGATCTGGTTCCTTCAATTGGTATCAGAGCCTTGATTCTTATTATATGATTTTTGTACATATCTAAATTATTTTTTAGATTAGATCTAATTTATAATCTAATTATTAAATCTAAAAAAAAATTTAGATTGCACGGACTGTCATAACATTGTCCTGCTGTAAGGTTTACCTCTTATAGTGAATAGGTTGTCCTAGTACGTGCTGATCTAAAAGATTGATCATAAAATTTTAGATTAGATCTAAAAAATTTTATGATCTGATTAAAAATATTTTAATCTAATTTTAATCATCATAAATATGTTAGATTTGATCTAGAAAGATTTATGATTGATTATTAGTGAAACTATTTTAATTACATGAACTTGTTTAGATTAGATCTAAAGTAGTTTTATGTTTATTTTACTTGCATATTGATTATGAATCAAACATGCAACTTGATTGATAAAACTATATTGTAAAAATATTTTACAAACATAAAAATTATTTTTGAAAAGCCGAATCCCAACCCTCAGTCCAAAACTTAATTGAGAATTAAGAAGTTGATTGATTAGGATCTAGGATTGTGAATTGAAGATCCTAAGATATAAATCATAACATATTAGGTTAAATGGGTTAGTGGAGATTAGGTCCATTAATTGGATTAGACCTAGGGTTGGATTAAAGAATGAACTTAATTAGAGAATTGACTAAATCTAATCAATTGTTGTCTTAGATTAGGTCAAGGATTCTCTAGATCAATTATAATAGTTGTAGTTGGTCAAGTCCATGTCTTTAACAAGACCCAAGATGGACTTGATTGTTGGTTATATGGTCTAGCATGACCTATTAGGTTGATCTAATTGAAACTAATTAAATCAGTTGGTGTCTAAGGTAAACTAGATCAGTGGTTTTTAATTGGTAGCCTACTTACCTGACTATTTCTGATAGTGTCTAAGGCAAGCCTGGTAGACCCTTCCACTGATCGAACTTATCTGAACTCTTGGTGAGATTATGTTTTAATCGGATTGTTTGACTATTCGAGCTAACCCATGTCAGCTAGGTAAATTAGTTTGACTTATTTAGGTGCTTCTAGACCAACCTATTAATGATCTTCCTTAAGCTGACTTGGTGAAGTTAGTGGAAGTATCATAACAAGTTGATTAATCTGACCTACTCACTTTTATAAATAAATTTTCTAAAATTATTAGGTTTTTAAAATAAAATAGTTATATGATAATTGAATCATAGCCTCCCATTAAAGTGGATGATAATGGATCCATCAGTTGGATAATCATTGGAAGCCCAAAGGCTTAGTGCTTATCGATTGATGGAATTATCATTCATTATATGATCTCTTGGATGCATCTTTCTAAATAGTGGTCAGATGGGCCAACCAAAGTTGGGCCTGATCATTCATTGGTTGAATGGGCCAAGTATGGTCATATTAATAGTTAGACCTAACTGGATCCTTTTCTGAGAAGGCCAAAGCCAATTGATCAGGGCCTGGGGCAAAATTTAATTAATAAAAATTATTTAAAAAAATAATTGATTATGAACCTATCTTTAGATGTACATGGGTAGGTCAACCAAAGTTGGACTTATGTACAATCTATGTGGATTCTAGTATCCACTAAGAAATTAGAGTAATTTTTCGAATTGGATGTAGAGGCTATCAATTCGAATAAAATAGTAGGAAAAATCTTTTGATTAAAGTCCAATCTTTAGGTTTAATGAATTAATTACTAATTAAGTTTTGATTTTTTTTTTTGCAGACATGGCCACTTATCTATCGCTCTGATTATTATTGGATAATGATAAGTTGGTGGGATCCAACTTTGGTAGCTGGTACCGAAAGTTGAAGATTATCCTAGAGTATGAACGAATCCTATATGTGCTGATGGATCCTACACCTGAGGAGCCAGTTGTCAATGCAGGTGGAATAGTTAGAGATACTTATCAGAAGTGGCTTAATGATCGAACCATGGTGCATTGCATTATGCTGGCTATGATGAGCGACGAATTCAATCGTAAGTTTGAGACAGCTCAGCCAAACGAAATGCTCTAAGTGTTGGAGGATTCTTTTGGCACACCTGATAACATTGAGAAGCACAAGACTAGTTGTGCCATTTTCAACGTCAGAATGCGGGATGGTGCCTCTGTCACTGATCATGTATTGTACATGATCGAGCTGATATAGCGCTTGAGCAAGCTCGGCTTTTTCTTGCATAAATAACTTGAAAAAGATGCAATACCGAACTTGCTGCCCAAGTCTTATCTCCCATTTCTTACACATTATAGAATGTCAAAGTCTGAAGTGGACTACCATGGGTTACTGGGGTTACTTCAAAACTTTGAGAAGGATTACCAACTCCATAAGAAATTGGTGAACTTAGTGAGAGGTTCGTCTTCTCATTCTCGATCCTTTGGAAAAGAAAAGAAGAACAAGAAGAAGAAAGCTAAGAAGGTGCATGTTCATGCCAGGACATCTGTATAGGCTCAGACCCCAAAGACCAAGCTCGATAAGAGTCAAATCGAATGCTTCTTTTGCAAAAAATGGAGGCATTGAAAGAAGAACTGTCCTCAGTACATTGCCTTCCTAGATCCGAATAGGCAGAGAAAGAAGCAAGCTATTGCTGGGCAAGATATTTATATGATAACTCATTGCAATTTTTCTATTTATGATATTACTAACTAGGTATTGGATACCGGTAGCCCTTACCATATTTATAATATGTTGCAGACATTGTAGGTCAGTAAAAGATTCGAGCAAGGCGAGAGATTTCTGAACATTGGAGATGAAAAATCAATTCTAGTTCTAGCTTTAGAAATTTTAAAATTTATATTTGAATCTCATACCATTGTTCTTAGTGATTTTAATTTCTATCCTAGTTTCTTTTTAAATATCATTTCTATAGGCCTTTTGGCCTTGAACAACTATGAAATTTCAATAAAGAAATGAGTTTGTAATGTCATTATAAATGGTATTACTGCTTTTTATGGATAATTGAATAATGGTGTATATATGTTATCATAATCTATTAATACAGTCTATTCTACTGGCAAGCATCCTAGATTAGATAGTGTATCAAATATCTACTTATGACACTGTAGACTAGGTCATATAAATAAGAACAGGATAAACAGGTTGACTCAGAAGGGAATCCTTGAAGTTAATGATTGTGAATCACTTTCAATCTATGAGTCCCATCTTCTTGGTAAAATGTCTAAGTTATCTTTCACTGAAAAAGGTGAGAGAGCCAATGAGCTCTTAGGTCTAGTATATACTGATGTATGTGGACCAATGAGCATAAGTTCCAGAGGTAGATATGTCTACTTCATCATTTTCACAGATGATCTATCCAGATATGGATATGTTTATTTGATGAAACATAAGTCGGATTTTTTTGAAATATTTAAATGATTCTGAAGTGAAGTAGAAAAATAAACTAAAAGGAGTATTAAAACTCTTCGGTCTGATCGAGGAGAATAATACTTCTTTGATGAGTTTCTCACATATCTAGGAGATAATGAAATTCTCTTCTAATGGACTCTTTCTGAAACACCACAGCATAATAGTATGTTTGAAAGGAGAAATCAGACTCTGTTAGACATGATCCGATTCATGATGAAATTTGCTAGCTTGTCGATATTTTTCTGAAGATATGCACTCGAATCGGCTTATTATCTATTAAATAGGATTCCAAGTCTGTAGTTAAAATCCTATATGAGATATGGACAGGGCATAAGCCAGCACTTTCACACCTTAAGATTTGGGGGTGCCCAGCTTATGTCAAACGGTTAGTTATAGATAAACTTAGATCTAGGTCTGACAAGTGTACATTCATAGGATATCCAAAAGAGACCAAAGGATATTATTTCTACCATGCTGATGAACAAAAGGTGTTCGTCAGCTTTAGAACAACCTTTTTAAAAAAGAAGTTTCTTGATGCAGGAATTGTTGCCTCTAAGGTTGAACTTGATGAAGTTCAATAGGTAGAAAGTCCGACATAGAATGTTGAACCTAAGTTGAATTTGATTAGATCTAAAGCCTAGTGAACCCGCACCATTAAGGAGATCTGGCAGAGTATCCCATCATCTGGATAGATAGTATGGATTCTTGGTCCAGGATGGTGATCCTATCAAACTCGATGAGAACAATGAGGATCCGATCACTTATATGGATACGATGCAGAGATCCAACTTTGAGAAATGGATAGAAGTCATGAGATTCGAAATGGATTCTATGAAGATCAGTGATATATGGATATTAGTTGACCCATCTGAAGGGGTTAAACCCATTGAATGTAAATGGATCTTCAAAAGGAAGAGGGGTGCAGACGGAAAGATAGAGATCTATAAAACTTGTCTGGTTGGCAAGGAGTATCATCAACATTATGGTATTGACTATAATGAGACATTCTTTTCTGTGGCAATGCTCAAGTCTATTCAGATCATGCTTGTCATTGCTGTCCATTTGGATTATAAGATCTAGCAGATGGATGTGAAAATAGCTTTTCTAAATGGAGAGTTGACCAAAGAGGTGTATATGATACAATCTGAAGGGTTCATATTCATAGATGAGTTCAAGGTGTGCAACCTTTAGAAATCTATTTATGGATTAAAGCAGGCATCTCAAAGTTGGAATATGCATTTTGATAAAGTGATCAAAATGTGTGGCTTCGTTAATAATGGAGAAGAATCCTGTATTTACAAATGGACAAATGGTCCAATAGTGGTATTTCTTATTTTGTACGTGGATGACATTCTCTTAATCGAGAATGATATTTTCATACTATAAGAAATAAAAGTTTGATTATTATCACAGTTCTTCATGAAGGACTTGGGTGAAGCATCCTACATCTTAGGAACGAAGATCTATAAGGATAGATTTAAAAGGATGCTTGGTATATCTCAGTCCATATACATAGAAACTATATTGAAAAAGTTTAGCATGGAGAATTTCAAAAAGAACTATCTTTCGATAGGCTAAGAAATTTCTCTCTCTAAGAAGGATTATCTGACAACTCCTGAAGAGAGAGAGCATATGAGTAGAATTCCATATGCTTCGATAGTAGGATCTATTATGTATGCAATGACATATATGAGACCAGACGTGACATACTCATTAGGAGTAGTGAGTAGATACTAGTCTGACCCTGGAGAAAATTACTGGAAGGTGGTTTAAACCATCCTTAAGTATTTAAGAAATACTAAGGATCAATGGTTGGTTTATGGTGAGTCAGATCTGAAGTTTATGGGGTTTATAGACTCCAGCTTTTAATCTGACCATGATGACAGTAAAAGTGTGTCGGAATATATCTTTACTCTAAATGATGGAGTCATCTACTGAAAAAGTTTCAAGTAGCATACAGTGGCTGACTCTGTTTGTGAAATAGAGTACATGATAGCATCAGATGCAGTAAAGAAAGCTGTGTGGCTAAGAAAGTTTATCACCAAGTTTGAAGTAGCATTCTTTATTGATGGTCCAGTTCTACTCTACTGCGACAGCACTGATGCCATAGCTCAAGCAAAGGAATCGAAGGCACACCAGCGAACAAAGCACATTTTGCGTCACTTCCATTTAGTTCATGAAATCATGGATCGTGGTGACGTCCACCTTCAGAAGATCGATGGAAAGAAGAACTTAGCCGACCCCTTTACTAAAGCCTTGGCAATCAAGGAGTTCGACAACCATAAGTCGAAGATGGGTATTAGATACTGTGCCAAGTGGCTTTAAGAATAAGTAGAAGTTATTGAGAATTATGTTCCAAAGTCAATCGTCAGCTTGTTGATGGTTGAGATATTATAATTAATTTATTAATTAATAAAAAATATTTTGGCATCTTTTTTCATCATAAGTTTACATCTTCTAATGAACTCCATTATTGTGATGAAGTTCTTAGAACTATTTAGTTTCGATAAAGAGATAATTTATTGATTAGTCCTTAAATTTGTTCACGATCAAATGATAGGCTGTTAATTAGGACAACAGCATCTATCGAGCATAGGTTGCTATATGCCATATAGATTGATTGTTCTCTTAACCAAGATGTGTAAAGACACTGGTATGGCATACAAGTAAAAGATATGGGTACATCATCATTGAACGTGATCAATTTTAAAGCATTCTACTGTCGAGAATGTCTCTGATGGGATATAGGTATAAGTATCTCTTAGATCTGAGATCACCTCAGTAACTTGCAAGCAACTCACTGTGCTTTGGTATCAGACTAACTAAATTTTTAATTTAGCAATAAAAGGCTTTTAGGCACAGTCAAATACTTGCGAAGTCGGAGTGTGATCAAGATAAAATTGACCACTCCAAGATTTGGAGAAGAATGTATCACTGTATTTCAATATAGCAAAACCTTGGCCAGGATAATCCATCAGATAGATTTGGTATTTTGAAATACAATGTGGACAACCTGATCAGAGTTGATAGTTGAACTCTGATGTATCCTATGAGCATTATGATTAAGGAGATAAATTATATGAAAACTATATCCGCATGGATTCTAAGGATGGTGTTCTACACCTTCAACCTATCCGACCATCGAATATCATTGCTAGATAGTCACTTCGATTGGTATAGAAATTTATTTCTATATTATCGACTTAGGTTCGGACCTATGAGATCACACACATTAGAGCTTATAATCTAATCAGATGGTTGATCAATGATTAAGAATCGTTCTAGGGTTAAACAATCAATACAATTGATGTTTAATCTAGTGCAAGTATTGTAGGAGAATCGATTAGCAATTGGATTGCTAATTGACTTAATTTGATTAAACCAATAGACTGAGATTAAGTCTAATTAAATATGATTTAATTAAATTTAGTTTGAACTTAATTGGATCAAGTCCAATTGATTTATTGGATAAGCCAAGTGCAAGGAAGAACTAGTCCTAGTTTAACTAGGACTCGGATTAACCTAATTTTTTAATTTGATTAGAAAATAAATTAAAATTAAATTAGATTTAATCTAATTTAATTAAGTTCTTAAATAAGTTAGGGTCATATTTAATTAGGTTGGTTTAATCTTGATTTTATTTGGTTAAAAGATCTTGTTTGACCAAGTCAAAATAGGAGTCCTAGTGTGACTAGGAGTCCCTATCTCCTTGCGCCACCCTGGTCCCAACGCCCCCCATACCTATTTTTTAGATATTATTTATGGAAAATCTCTTTCTTTCTATTTTTTATGCCCCCTCTCTCCCTCTAAGTCATATTTGAAAGTTAGGTGGAAGACCAAGTCAAAGGAGGAATTGGTTTTGCTTAGGATTCTATGAGATAGAATCCTTATTGACCAAAACATCTTTCCTTGAGTGCCACCCCCTCTTTTAATTAATTCTTTTCTTATTCTATAAAAATAATCTTCTTTTTTGTACACCCTTCCTTGCTGGTCCACGCCAAAAATTATGGAGGAGGCACCCAAGAGTTGGACACCCCAATAACTTTCCATGTTTGGATATTCCTAATCTAGAAATTTGACCTAACTTGGACTCTTTTTTTTCTATTTATTGGATGAATTTTATTTTAATTTTTTTATTAAATATAGAGCTTTGGGAGAGGTTTGGGGTGTGCAAAAATCAGAGGAAGAGAATCCTTGGACGTTGGGGTTCCATAGGCACCAAACTAGGTGTCTAGGTGAGAGAAAAGAGAAGAAGAAGAGGATCTTCTTCTAGGGCTGTTTTATTTTCAATCTCTCCTCCTTTCTTTTGAGTTTTTTTAAAGAGTCTTAGATCAGCAAACTCTCATCTTTCTTCTCATATTTTAGAGAGTCCAAATTTTGAAGAAGAGAGTATTGGATCGACCGTCGAAGAAGGATCAGCACAATACTAGCATGCTGTGCTGATTTCCTGCATCGAACTTCAGATCAGAAATTGTAGGCTTGTGTGGACGACTCCTAGAGGCTAGATGCATGTGCGGCTTATGACTTCATCCTCAAGTCTGGATTAGTAAGTTAAAACATCTAACTTGCTCAGGTAATAGATTCGATCTATTAACTTCATAGCTGCATTTGATGTAGTATAGATCTAGATTGATTTGATCAATTTTTTATTTTTTATTTAATTTTAATTTTTAATTTAATATTATGCCTTGATCATGTAATAGATTTATAGGTATTTACATATTTATTTAAATAAATATTTAATTTTTTTAAGTCTTACGCTGTATGGTCTTGAAAAAGTTTCAAGATCTATTTGTAAAATCTTAAATTTGGTTCCTTCAGTACGTTTCTTGGATCGAAACTACTTTAATCTAAATTTTTTTTGATTAGATTAAATTATAGTATGTTTCTTAGATCAAAACTACTTCAATCCAAAATCTTTTTGATCAAAATAAATTATAATATATTCCTCAGGTCGGAACTAGTTCAATTCAAGATCCCTTTAATAGGGATGTATTATAGCACACTCCTCAAATTGGAATTGTCCTGACTCAAGATCCTTTTATTTGGGATCATAGTTTAACGAACTCCTTAGATTGGAGTCATTTTAAAATCTTCTTATGATTTAGTGGATTCCTCATATCGAAACCGCGTCTCTCTAATCAACGAAATGTTAAGAGATATGACATTAGCTCAGAACAATTCCAAAAATTCAAAAAAATAAAAGATAATTTTTTTATTAAAAAAGAATTCTTGCAAGAGCAATAATGCTATTGCTTTTATAAAAAATAATAGCAAAAATTCTACGACAAGATTACAATAAAAGCTATAAAATCAAGACCCTATCTATTGTCTTTGCTTTGTTGGAAATAAAGAAACACGATTAGAAAGCTTGATGGAGTTGAAGTCATTTTCATACGAAATTTGTTCCTCTATAGCTTCAAGGCTTTGGCATCCCATAAGGGGCATCCAGATTGAGAAAAATGGTAGGTTGGAGGTGATAGAAGTCTCGCCAAAGTTGAGGATCAGGTCCGCTTGGAATCCAACTCTTCCCGGTTTGGGATCAAGAGATCTTTCATTAGCTCTACTCCCCTCTATGAAGGTGGCACAACCTTGAGCGCCACCAAGTGAGCTGCCAGTGAAAAATGACGAAGTGGATCCCGTCAAGGTTGAGGCAATATGCAACCTCGGAATAAAGAATCTCTCCATCAAATACAAATGCATGATAGATAATGGGGGAACATCTTAATATTGCATCAAAACATCTTTCGAAGCCTCAGAACTATGGTCTTGAGTGATGCCATGGTTGAGAGAGCCTTCGAGGCATAAGATGCAATTTTCATCAGTACCTCCGATGGTGGCTCAACTTCTTCCTGCCCTCTTGCGAGGATGGTATGATCTCAAGTCCCTTTAAAAAAGTCACGAAATCCTATCCTCTCAGGGTAGAAAAATCATTACAAAGCTCTCAGAGCCGAGCAAGAGACCATTTCCTACAAGTAGAATAAGATGACAAAGATCTTAGGACCGAGAGTAGAGGTAGCTTGATGATGAAACATCCGTCGTCAGCACCCCTAAACCGATTGAAGCCAACAGGTGCTTATCAACTTTTCTGATCAAATGACAGTTACTACCACGAAGGAAAAAAAGTTTCATCCCCTTCTAGACGATTAATCGGCCTTGCAAGCATTTCATAAAGTGGTTTTCGATATCGTAGATGGGAAGATTGATGAGCGAAAGATTGCTATAAATAGATAAATTCGTCGTAATTACAAAGTGTTAAGTCGCGCTATGTGTAGATTACGAGTTGGATGTTTTTGCCACCCTACAGCTGCATTCCAAATTTTATGTGAAAACTCATGGTTACGATGCTTCTGGAATCATGCATATTCAATGTTGCGCAAAAAAAGGGTACATTCCATCAAATACGCGCACAAAAGATGAAAAGATTGGTTCATGGATTTTCAAATAAAAAATCAAAAAATATGACGTCAATCGAACAGAAGTAATAACTCCTCAGATCGAAGTAGAATAAAAAGACAAGATCAGAAGAAAAAACAACAGGAAATAAAAGAGAACTTTTTATTTACAGAATTTTTTCTTTCGGTGCAATAATCTCAAACATGAAAGCAAAAGCTCAAGGATCATCTTCCGAGTCAGAAGTTAAAGCTCCGGGGACCTCATCAAAAAAACTTAAATCTAATTCCGGATACTTAGAAGCTACTTCTTCATGAATGATGTGTTTTCATTCATTGTAAGCATCCAATGCAAATGAAGCTTTCTCTTTCCTGAATTTTTTCGATGCTCGAAAGTCATCAACAACCCTTGAAGCTTTCTCCTCCGCTATTTTTGCCACTAGTAGGGCCTCAGCTTTAGATGCCTCGGCTCTGACAACTAGAGCCTTGAGCTTCTCAATTTTAGTCTCCAAAACCTTATTGATGCCAAGTAGTCAAACATTCTCTTCTACGGATTTCATTAATGCCACCTCGACATCCTGAAACTTCTTCTCGACAGCTTCTGCTCTATTGGAAGCCTTCCTAACTGCCTTTAACAATTGGTTCTTAATCTTCTTGAGTATTGCCACTTTCACTTCAAAATCTACTGCCTTGGATGAAATTAAGATTAGCGGTATTTTCCATAAACCCATTTAAATAATGGGTGAGCTATCAAAATGATCCACAAGATGCATGATAAATAAGCCCCAAAATGAAGAGATAAAAATGGAATGGGATGATTATAGTCCTGGCTTACCCGAATAAAATAATCTAAAGCCTTTCGTCTCCTCATCCTTAGGGGCTCGACCAATAATTTGGATGCATCGACGAGGTAAAAAAAATTAGTAAAAGCTCTACACGCCAAAATATAATCGTTTAGGATGGAAGCTTGAACCTCTACTTCGATGGACGCAGTCCAAAAATTCCAGCAACTTCAATAACACTCTCCTTGCCCTTAGAAGTACCATCTAGTGCAGTTTCGGAAATCTCAGCGCCCTCATTAAGTGGTGTTCTACCTTCTGCGGTCCCGATAGTTTCTTCTCCATTAGCTGGCTCCTCTGAAAAAAGATTGGAGATATTGGGGGTCGGCAAACTTAAAATCACCTCGCTAAATAAATATTCAACGGAGGCCTCATGACTCCCCTCAGGAGCCGGGGGTTCCAATCTGCATGGGACCTATGCAATCTGAAGATTCTCGATGTTGTGAGGATCGAATCCTTCGATTTTGAAAGTTGATGGGGTGGGAAGAAGTTCAACCCGAGGATGAATAGACCTGCCTCTGATAGAACTAGTCCTCTTTCGAAGAGCCTTCGGGTCTGGCAACTTGGGCGGACTTGGACCCCACTTTGCGATCCAAGATACTAATCAATTAGCATCAGATTTTGAAGTTTAATTAAATATTAATACGAAAGTCGAGTACGTACCTAAATGGTTAACTTGACTAATCCCTGTGTTAAACATGATCTGCTCGACTAGTTTCTTTAGTTCTGGAATCTCAAAGCCACGCAAGATATCTAGATCCTGCTTCAAGTGTGGGCCAAGTGGTGGATCCTTTAATAAATTTTGTTGAGACTCCCCCAAATCAACAAAGCTCCTGTCTTTGCTCGAAATGCGGGATACAAATAGAAGCCGTGTTTTTCAATCATGAACGATGGAAGGAGCATCTTGAATCAATGGAGGAACATCTTTCCTAACTCTAGGAGTCACATACCACTAGCCACGAGTGACAAAATGCCTCTTAACCATGAAGTGATAATAGAAGAGAGTAACAGTCGGCTCTACCTTGGCTAAAAGACACACTGCAGTGAAGCCACAAATATATCGCCATGAATTCGGTACCACCGAACAGAATGACATCTCCAAGTAACAAAAAAGAGTGATGAAGAAGGGATGAAGAGGAAGCCTCAACCCAGTCTAGAAATATTCCTCATATACACCTATATGATCAAGAGGGGAACTGTAGACGCATTCCTCCGATGTTGGAACTTTGAGTTGAAACTTCGGAGGAATATCAAACTGACTGTGGATCAATATCAAATCCTCCTCCATCAACTCTGATCGAAAAGCTAATGGAGTGAACTCAAGATCTCCGGAGTGAGCCATCTCTGCAAAATGAAAAAGATGAGCAGAGGCTAGAGAGGAGAGAAGATAAATAGGCGAAAGACGTACGACAAAGAGAAAATAACAAAACCTAGCTTTCTATCTCATCTGGATCTTATATATGAATCGAATTGATAGGAATTCGAATGATTCATTTTTTCTGAGCATTGAATGCAGAAGATGGAGACCGAGATGATCTAGGCATGTGGCAATCATAGATTAGATGCTGTCCCCATTATTGATACGATAAATCAATATAGATAGCCAAAATCATGCTCTGCTCCACTCATGAAGAAACGTGCGAGAACGTACTATAGTAAACGGCATGCGAATGATAATTTCAATTCCATTCCTTTTGAACTCTTTCATACTGTCTGATGGATATACCAAAAATAATAAAAATCCAACTTAGATTGGAAATAAGCCAAATGGCTCGTAACATCATGCCAAAAGGGGAAGCAGACCATTTTCACCTCAGTAGAAGAGAAATTTCTTTCATAAATTTTAAATAATAAATAAAATACCATACATGGCTTATAAAATAGAAAGAAAAAAAGAAAGTGAATGAAAATACATTCAAGATCTCTCAATGGCCCATCTCGAAAGGAACCTCTTCAGTCTCCGCTCCATCTGCCTGCATGCCTGAGTCCACTTTATTCATCCCCACGATGATATCAAATGCGTTCATAAACTAGCCAAGGCAAAAGCACATTACAGACTTTAGGTTTTCATCTGATCAGTTTGTATGTAAAAATTCAGCATCACCCTTAGGAAGATGAGGTAGAACCATCTTCTTGCATCTATTGTAGCATGCGTAGAATTCTAATTTGCAAGCTTTGACGATGGAATTAGTCCCAACTTTTTCTAATCGATTGAGTCTCTCTCTCTCGTCGCTTGAAGTTTGGTTGAAGGTTCCTGAACACTAGGCCTTCTTTTGGATGAGGAAACTTTAGGTCTCTGAGATACTCCTTCCTCACGATGATCCCTACCGAAAGACCTAGGTCTCTTACTCGATCGACTGTCGGAACCTTGAGGAAGATGAGCTTCTAATGAAGACCCTCTCCTCTCTGCAAGCATCCTCTTCAGGCATTTAATAACATCATGAGCCCGATGATAGTCCCGATCGGCTTCAGACCTTTGTCTTTTAAGGACCTCGATCCTCCAGCGAGCCCTACTTAATTTATCATCTCGTCGATTGATCATCTCTTGGGCTTCAAAAAGAGCATTCTCAAAACAATCAATTTCTTTAATTAGATCGGCATTGGCAGCCTTCTCTTGCTCCAAATAATACTTGGATTTCTTGAGCTCTTTTTTCACCTCAACAAGTTCTAGAGGTGAAAACTAAGAAGAAGCTCTGACGAAGTTCACCAAGTAGTGGCTAATTAAAATGAAGGATTTGAAAGCACTCGCCATTTGAGGTTGAGTATTCTCTCCATCCAAGGCCCATTTATCCATAGGATCGAGGTGGCTTCCCAAAAGCTTAGCGGTAATTTTGAGCCTCTCCACAACTGAAGAAGAAAGAGAGGTTGGTGGTACCATTTCCACTCGAATCTCTATCAAACAAGCACCAGAAACAAAAATTTCTAGCCCCTATAATTCAACAACTTTGATCCCTCCAACTGGACAAAGGGGATTAGCCATTTTCGCAGTTCCTGTCATCCCTTCAGGGAGATCCTCTCCCATTTCTGTGACGACGGGAACAAGAAGAATTGCAGGAACAACTTCTGCAGCAGCTTCCATCATTGATTCTGTCGTTGCATTTGTAATCTCCCTCGTTGAATCTACTGGTTTGACTTTAGTATCCCTCATCGAATTTTGTGAATCAGTCGCTGACGAAGGACCATCTCCCATAGCATCGATCGGGATGGAGAGAGAAATTATTGGGGAAGCAACATCTGAGGCCTCGATGAAAGAGCTTTCAAAAGCTTGGGATTGAGCAGATGAAGCTTTGGTCTGTAACCTTCGAGACGATAGCTTCTTTAACATCTTAGCCATTAAAGGATCCATCTAGCTCTAAAAAGCCACGAGAACAAGCCTGGAGGGGGGGCTAAGAAAGATAAGAAACTCAGTACTCGCAATAGTCTTTCTTCCTCTCGCACCTTCTAGACGCACTTAAAAGAAGGAGCATGAAGACAAATGGACGCCTTCTTAAATTATCTCCCTAAACAATCAATGGAGAGATGATCCCTACAATCATAATTAAATTCACACCAAGGGATGACGTCATAAGCAATTAAAAGCCAAGACGCTATAAGAAATAAAGGCATAAAATGTCCAATTTGAAGCTTCACTTGAAAATAGTCCTTTCGCCTGATCCTCAGACTCAACACTAGGAGGATAGTGTTATAGTGGTAATGTAAATACTTCAGATCGTTCGATCAATACCCAAAGCACCTCAACTCAGTTGGCATTTGCTAACAATTTGAGGATAAAGAAGTTACTATAATATCCTCCAAACTGATAATCGATCTCCAAAAAAAGATTCGAACCATTTAATTCGAAAATGGCTCGAATTGCATTCGTAGTTTATAAATTGCCTCAGATAGGCAACTCATCTACATTCTCACTGATTCATCTCGCGAGTCAACAACAACACAACTATGATCCAACCATTAGTAAGCTATTTTTCACTTGGCTCCGACTATCGAAAGCGAATAAAGCATTCTATTGGGGATAAATTCCGCTCACACCAAAGTTCAGTATGATGCTTAGCCTAATGTAACTGGTAATCATAGAAGAGCTTCGATCAGAAATTCTCCAGCAGCTGAACTTCTTTCGGACTTCTCCTTTAGTCGGATTCCTCTAGGAGCTGAACTCCTTCTGAACTTCTCTTTCAGTCAAACTCTCTAGTAGCCGAACTTCTTTCAAACTTTTTCTTTAATTGGATTCCTCCAGGAGCCGAACTCCTTTCAGACTTCTCTTTCAGTTGAACTTCTCCACCAGTCGAACTTCTTCTGAACTTCTCCATCAGTCGAACTCCAATCGGATTCCTCCAATAGATTACTTTCAGATTTTAAGTAGTATTCCTCTCAGATGATTTTCTCTAGCCGTATTTTTTTTAGAAGTTTGAACTTCTCTGAAATTGATATATGTCAAAGCTCTTAGAGAAAAGTCCTTTAGGAGTATGAACGGATGCAGAGTCCAAAAAAAAACTTCAACAGTCATCTTTTTTATACTCTCTTTCTTCAAATTTTAAATTCGAGAGTGGGGGGACTATTATTGAGGATAAACTCCACTACTGCTGAAGTTCAGTATGATGTTTAGCCTAATGTAACTGATAATCATAGAAGAGCTTCGATCAAAAATTCTCCAACAGTCGAATTTCTTTCAAACTTCTTCTTTAGTTGGATTCCTCCAGCAGTCAAACTCTTTTCGGACTTCTCCTTCAGTCGAATTTTTTTAGAAACCAAACTTCTTCCGAACTTCTCCTTCAGTCGAATTTCTTCAAAAGTCAAACTTCTTTTAGACTTCTCTTTCAGTCGAACTTCTCCACCAGTCGAACTCCTTCTGGACTTCTCCATTAGTTGAACTTCATTCGAATTTCTCCAATGGATTACTTTCAGATTTTAAGTAGTATTCCTCTCGGATGATTCTCTTTAACCGTATTTTCTTTAGGAGTCTGAACTTCTCTAAAATTGATATATGTCAAAGCTCTTCACCAACCAATGCCTGCTTCCTTCAAACTTCGACTATTAAATTTTAACAAACGAACACATCACGATAATGAACACCTCTCTCTATAACAAACTCCATGTGGCCCTGAGCAGTCCACTACTGGATGGTTACGACTGTCATTTATCAGTCTGCTACAAGCAACCCCACTATCGGATGATTATGACTGTCATTTATCAGTCTGCTATAGGCGATCCCACTATCGGATGGTTACGACTGTCATTATCAATCTACTATGGATGATACCTCTCTGTAATAAATTTTACGTGACCCCGAGCGGCCCACGATCGGACGGTTATGGTTGTCACTATCAGTCTACGCTAAACTCCATATATAAAAGAGATCCTTCAGATACATTTTTTCTAAGCTCTCTTCTTCTTTTCAGAACTCTGCTGAATTCTGTTCTGAGTACTCTATTTCTGTTGGTCAGAAGAGCTGATTTGATCGTTGGAGGATTCTATCGGAGCCACCACCATCGATTTTGAATGAGATTTTATTTTATAAGTCACCGACGGTGATCTCTTCTTTCTCAACTTCAACTCAATCCAACATCAACCAGATTCTGCACCAATAGAATTGACGCTAGAGGAAGGGCCCTTTATTCCTGAGGTACCCTTATTCTTAAAGGAGTGCTCAATCGACCCTATGAATCTTCTTCTTCAAGATTTATCTCCATCCTCTCCCTCAATCCCAAGAAATGCCCCCAAAGAAGATGACTACCTGGAGGTCTACCACTTCAACCGTCAGATCTGAGCCAGATCCATCCATTCCTACTCCATCATCGATGCTTCAACCTCCTACTCCACCGATGGTCATGGTAGATCTAGAGTAGTTTAACCTACTAATGCAGTGAATTTAGGATCTCACCAAAATGGTGCAGGCCATGTGGCAGCCCCTAGTGATGATTCTATCAAAAAATCTGCCATTGGAATGTTAGAAATCGATCCCAAGGAGGAGTCCTTGGGCTAGCATATCCATCGCCCCTAGAAAAAAAAATAAAGAGTAGAGAATTCTTGTTCGGATCATGATTCTTTTTCGAAAGAGATCTTCCCCATCTACAGTCGGAAGCCTTTCAAGATCTACGATCGAGATGACGTTTTCGATCAGAAACTACAGAAGATAGATTGAAGAATTGAGAAACTCCGCCACGTTGCCTCGGCTCACCATGACGACGTTTGCGTCGATCTTCCTTTCTCTCCCTAAATTATGCAACAGCCCATTCTATCAAACTTCAAGCTCCTCCAATTTGAAAGCTACGATAAAATCTCTGATCTGATCGATCATCTGAAGACCTTTCGGACCATGATGCTGCTCCATGACGCACCAGACGCCATCTTATGTCGAGCTTTTTCGTCTACCTTAAAAGAAGCAGCAAGAAATTGGTACTCAACACTTAAGTCGAGTACCATCTTTTACTTCGATCAAATGAGCCATCAGTTTGTGGCTCACTTCATCAGTAGCCGACATCTGCACCGAGGTTCGAATTTTTTGATGAATATCAAGTAGAAGAAGAAGAAATCTATCTGAACTTATATTATTTAATTTAATACTGCTGCATTGGAGGTCCAAAACCTGAATCAATCTATTGCAATGGATGCACTCAAGGGCGGCTTTCAGAAGAATGATTTGCTGTTCTTCCTAGAGAAAAAGTACCTCAGAAACTTTGTCAATTTGTTAGTTCGAACTGAAGGATATGCTCGAATGAAAGAAGCCTTCAAGTTGAAGGATGAGGAAGCTGTAGGAGAGTGGCGAATGGACGAGTCTAATAGATCCACCGCTGATGGAGGGCCGAATGAAGTTTAATCATGCTCACGGACTTCCTTCGAGTGCAAGCAAGCCCGAACTCCTCTTCAAGCTTGTCATCAAAGAAGCTCCGACAGAAGAGCACGAAGAAGTTCTTTTCCCAGAAGGTTCCATAATTATGTCTCTCTTAATGCTCCTAAAACTCAAGTTCTGATGGAAATGAAGAATCAGCTACCAAAATCAGAAGAATTACGATCTTTTTCAAATAAGTGCAATCAAAGCAAGTACTGTTTATATTATCATGATCATGATCATGATACTGAAGAATGCATTCAGCTCCAAGACGAGATCGAGAAGCTCATCAGGAGAGGTCAGCTGGGTCGATTCCTCAGATGCCGACCTAAAGCAAGAGAAGATCAGCCAATGGTGCTACCGCAGTCAGAACCACCAATGAGGAAGGAGCAACGAGAAGATCGGCCATCTCTCGATATCATCAATACTATCTCTAGAGGATTTAGTATTTTGACGAGCCGCCATCTCTTAGCTTCGAAGCCAGAGGAAGCTTGTCTCAAATTGGAAAGGTCCGTATGAAATAGAGGAGATCATCCGGTCCGAAACTTATCACCTGAAGGAGCTCGAAGAAACAATGCTTCCATAACCTTGAAATTCAAAAAATTTGAGAATGTACTGCCAGTAATTTTTTTTCAATAAAACTTCTTCATTTTAATATTATTATTTCTTGGTGCAAAAATTATATGATGATAGAAAAGAAGCAATCAAAAGTAGTCATGTTAGGAACAAGAGGAGAACCTCATCCTAACATGAGCAAGTCAAAGACCTCTGATTATTTAAGATAGAAGGAGAACCTCGTCCTTTAGATGAGATAAGGGGAGAGGCCTTGACAATGATCCTAATGTGTTCCTACAGTCCATTAGGAACATGAGGAGAATCTCGTTCTAACGTAAACAAAATTGAAAACCTCATCGATATAAAATAAGAGGAAGGGAGAGGCCGTACTGATGATCCTAACGCACCCCCGTAAGCCATGTTAAGAACAGAAGGAAAGCCTCATCCTAACATAAGCAAAAATCGAAATCTCGTAGACCAAAGACGTGGAGAAGGAAGAAGCTCGGTGGAGAATCCCTACACATGCTTTCCCATGACAATCTGACTAAGTCAAATGCGAAAAAAAAAGATCGACTACCATATTAGATGGTCCTGCCTCCATGTCGTCTTCCGCCTCCTTCCAAAAGCCAAGATCAACCTCGAAAAACCTTCAGACTATCCTGCCTTTGCACACTTCCTGTCCGAACTCAACAGGAGATAAGATCTCCTTCGAGCTTCACCCTCGGCTGGAGATAAGATCTCCACCAAGCTTCAACTTTAAAAGAAGATAAGATCTCTCTCAATCTCAATGGGAGATAAGATCTCCTCCGAGCTTCAACTTCAATAGGAGATAGGATCTCCTTCAATCTCGATCGAAGATAAGATCTCTCCCAAGCTTCAACCTCAATAGGAGATAAGACCTTTCCCGAGTTTTAACCTCGGTTGGAGATAAGATCTTCTCCGAGTTTCAACTTCAATAGAAAATAGGATCTCCTTCAACCTCGACTGGAGATAAGATCTCCTCCGGGCTTCAACCTCGATTAGAAAATAAGATCTCTTCCAAGCTTTAATTTCAATAGAAGATAGGATCTCCTTCAACCTCGACTGAAGATAAGATCTCTTCCGAACGTCAACCTCGGCTGGAGATAAGATCTCCACTGAGCTTCAACTTCAACAGGAGATAAGACTCTTTCAATCTCGATTGAAGATACGATCTCCCCGAACTTCAATTTTGGCTGAAGATAAGATCTTCTCTGAGCTTCAACTTCAATAGAAGATAGAATCTCCTTCAACCTCGATCAGAGATAAAGATCTCCCCCGAGCTTTAACCTCAATAGGAGATAAAAATCTCCCTCGAGCTTCAACTTCAATAGGAGATAGGATCTTCTTCAACCTCGACTAGAGATAAGATCTTTTCTGAGCTTCAACTTCAAAAGAAGATAGGAATCTCTTTCATCCTCGACTGGAGATAAGATCTCTTTTCGAGCTTCAACTTTAAAAGAAGATAAGATCTCTCTCAACCTCCATGGAAGATAAGATCTCTTCTGAGCTTCAACCTCAACGAAAGATAAGATCTTCCCCAAGCTTCAACTTCAATAGAAGATAGGATCTCCTTCAACCTCGATCGAAGATAAGATCTCCCCGAGCTTCAACCTCAATAGGAGATAAAATCTTCTCCGAGCTTCAACCTCAGTTGGAGATAAGATCTTCCCTAAGCTTCAATTTCAATAGGAGATAGGATCTCCTTCAACCTCGACTGGAGATAAGATCTCCTCCGGATTTCAACCTCGATTGGAGATAAGATCTCTCTCGAGCTACAACTTCAACAGAAGATAAGGATCTCATTCAACTTCAATAGGAGATAAGATCTCCTTTGACTAGAGATAAGATCTCCCGAGCTTCAACTTTAATAGGAGATAGGATCTCCTTCAACCTCGATCGGAGATAAGATCTCCTCCGAGCTTTAACCTCAACAAGAGATCTTCTTCAATCTCGGTTAAGATCTCCTCCGAGCTTCAAAACTTCAATAGGAGATAAGATCTCCTTCAACCTCGACTGGAGATAAGATCTCTCCTGAGCTTCAACCTCGATTGGAGATAAGATCTCCTTCGAGCTTCAACTTCAAAAGAAGATAGGATCTCTTTCAATCTTGATTGGAGATAAGATCTCTTCCGAGCTTTAACTTCCAAAGAAGATAAGATCTCTCTCAATCTCCATGGAAGATAAGATCTCTTTTGAATTTCAACTTCAATAAAAGATAAGATCTCCCTCGAGCTTCAACTTCAAAAGAAGATAGGATCTCTTTTAACCTCGGCTGGAGATAAGATCTCGTCCAAGCTTCAACTTCAAAAGAAGATAAGATCTCTCTCAACCTCCACGGAAAATAAGATCTCTTCTAAGCTTCAACTTCAACAGAAGATAAGATCTCCCCCGAGCTTCAACCTCAATGGGTGCAGAGTCTAGAAAAGAACTTCGGCAGTCATCTTTTTTGTACTCTCTTCCTTCGAATTTCGAACTCGAAAGTGAAGGAACTATTATTGGAGATAAATCCCACTTCCGCTGAAGTCCAGTCTGATGCTTAGTCTAATGTAACTGATAATCATAGAAGAGCTTCGATCGAGAATTCTTCAATAGTCAAACTCCTTTCGAACTTCTCCTTTAGTCAGATTCCTCCAGCAGTGGAACTTCTTTCGGACTTCTTCTTCAGTCGGATTCCTCTAAAAGTCAAACTACTTTCGAACTTCTCTTTCAGTCGGATTTCTTCAGGAGCCAAATTTCTTTCGGACTTTTCTTTCAGCCGAACTTCTCCATCAGTCGGACTTCTTCTGGACTTTTCCATCAGTCAAACTTAATTCAAATTTCTCCAGTGGATTACTTATAGATTTCAAGTAGTATTCCTTCCGAATGATCCCCTCTAGTCGTATTTTCTTTAGGAGTCCAAACTTCTCTGAAATTGATATATGTCAAAGCTCTTCACCAACCAACACTTGCTTCGTTGGGACTTCGACTGTTAAATCTCAACGAACAGACACATCACGACAACGAACACCTCTCTCTACAACAAACTTCATATGACCCCAAGCAGCCCACTATCAGATGGTTACGACTATCATTTATCAGTCTACTACAGACGACCCCACTATCAGACGGTTACGACTGTCATTATCAGTTTACTATGGGCGACATCTCTCTTCATAATAAATTCTATGTGGCCCTGAGCGGCCCACGATCGAACGGTTATGGTTGTCACTATCAGTCTGCTTTGGACTCCATCTATAAAAGAGATCCTCCAGATACGTTTTCTCTAAGCTCTCTTCTTCTTTCCAAAATTTTGCTGAATTTTTTTTTGAGTACTCCATTCCTGTTGGCTAAAAAAATTGACTTGATCATCGAAGGATCCTATCGGAGCCACCATCACCAACTCCGAATGAGACTTTATTTTGTAGATCACCGACGGCGATCTCTTCTTTCTCAACTTCAGTTCGATCCGACATCAACCAGATTCTGCACCAACACATTCCAATCCCGCTGATAATAATATTTTCGATTGAGAAAGGCACCCTGAATCTTGCCACGATGATACTAGTGGCCCAACATTAGTAGAATAACGTAACGATCATATGAAACTTTTTTACAAATACCATAAATTCCAAGGATCCAGGTAAGCAAAATTTTTCTCTTAGAGAACTTGTTGTTGCTTGATTGTTCTCTACTGATTTGAGCGTTGGAGGATCCTCATTGGAGTCAAATCCTTCAGCTCAAACTTTATTTTGCAGGTCACTTCAGTATCTTCTACAAGAGGCTGATCGCTCTGCTTTCAAAGTACTTAGTTTTCAGCAATAATACATCATATATTTTTTTATTCTTTTATAGTCCTCTCATATAGAGGTACTGGATCAAATTTTTCTTTGGATATTTTGCTTACAATGAATATACTGATTCAGCTAAAAATACCAAAACTTATCCTAATACTTTGATAAAGCTCTCTGTTCTCTGCTGTGATCATGAAATCCAAATTAACAATATGGGTTTTTT